>WEKW01000327.1:0-50924 GCA_013389905.1 Sula dactylatra
GGTGGCCCATGGTGTGTATCCTCTCTCTTGAGCAGGGGAATGCTAACTGCTAATAGCTGAAATACTAGTCCATACAGGTGGGGAGTAGGACATACCTTCTTTGAGTGTCTGGAACTCCCAGGACAGTTTCTCCATAGCCGAGATGAGGAAGGAAGAAATATTTGCTTTGTAATCCCAGAGTTTATCAACCACATCCCCCACCGTTGGTGCCTCTTCCTCTTTCCAGGACGTTACTGCCAATGAGTTTACATGGGGTGATGGTGCGCTCCCTACAAACTTCCCCCACATGGGTCGTGTGCACTGGGCTTCATCTGGATCTTTGGATGACTGTTCACTATCCAGGTCACCATAAATCACCTCAAGCACAGCTAATTCCCTCAGATACTGGATACCTTTCTCCATGGTGGTCCATTTTTCCTAGGCGATATATAACATTTTCCTTGAAAGGATACCTTTCATTCACAGCAGACAGGAGTCGCCTCCAGAGGCTGAGGCCTTGTGTCCCTTTTCCAATTGCTTTGTCAATGCCCCCATCCCTAGAAAGAGATCCCAGTTGTTTGGCTTCCTTCTCCTCTAATTCCAGGCTATTGGCCCCATTATCCCAGCATCGGAGCAGCCAGGTAACAATGTGCTCACCTTGATGATGGTCGAAATCTTTTCGCATATCTCGCAACTCACTCAAGATTAGGGATCAGGTGGTTTCCGTCTTGCTTTTGAGTTCTTCCCCTTCTTCCTCCTCTCCTCGTGATGGCCCTGCTTTTCCATCATCTCTTTCTAAACGAGTTGACTTTCTCTTCCAAGCTTCCTTCTTGTGTATAGGGACGACTGATACTGGCACGGGTTGATTCTCTGATTCAGCGGCAGTGTCTGTCGTGGGGGTTTGAATGGCCACAGTAGTAGTCATTTTCCCTTTCTTTGTCTTCTTAGATCCAGAGGCCTTCTCTTCCCCTTGGGGGTACTGAATAGTGTCGAACAGGGCTCGGTAGGCCCCAACTCATTGCAGTGATTTGTATCTCTCTGGAATTGCTAGGGTGACAACATACTGGCTCCAAATACTCTACTAATTTTTCAGGATTCCGCACTTGTTCAGGGGTGAAGTCCCAAAACACTGGAGGTGCCCACCCATAATTATCGAGCCTTGGGCCAGATCTCTGGATGATATTCCTGAATTGCTTATTAACCTTAGACAAAACCGAAACAATCTGCTATAGGAATATCAGCAGATGTATCTTAACAACCCAAGGATATTCAAGATACTGAAAAGTTGTTGTAATGAAGGAGGAGACATTACAGAAGACGGTAGCTAAGGTGCCATTCTGTATTTCCTCCATAAAAAACCTCTCAGAGGAGGAGGTATAATTGCTAATTGTCTCCATGAGGTGGTACCCGAAGTACAGTAACGGCTTCCATGCAAGACCCAAATAACCAATAAAACTCAAGGCAAGTGTTTTAGTAACAAATCTCCTAGGCAAAACATCTCTAACCACTGCAGAGCACAGCAAACTACAAAACCCAATGCCAATCTTTAACATGTAGTTCAAAATCAGCATGGTATAGGTCTGACTAATATCAAGAACAGATGAATCAATGCTGTGACCAGCAACTGTTATTTTCTCAAACCCTTCATGCCCCACGTTGGGCACCAAAAAAAAGGACTGTTGTGGTTTAGTCCCGGTCAGCAACTGAGCACTACCCAACTGCTCGCTCACTCCCCCCACCCCTGTGGGATGGGGGAGAGAATCAGAAGGTCCAAAGTAAGAAAATTCATGGGTTGAGATAAGAACAGTTTAATAATTAAAATAAAACAGTAATATAATAATAATAATATGGGGGGGGGGGAAGGTGGAGCCTTGGGAGAAAGGGAAAAAAAACCCAAACAACAACTGCTGTTCCCCGAGCCACAATCGCTGCTTTCCCCAGCCAACTCCCCCCAGTTAATACACTGGGCATGACGTCACATGAGATGGAATATCCCTTTGACCAATTTGGATCAGTTCTCTTGTCTGTGCCCCCTCCCCTCCCGGCTTCCTGTGCACCTGGCAGAGCATGGGAAGCTGGAAAAGTCCTTGACTAGTGTAAGCACTCCCTAGCAACAACTAAAACATCAGTGTGTTATCAACATTATTTTTATACTAAGTCCAAAACACAGCACTATACCAGCTACAGTGAAGAAAATTAACTATCCCAGCTAAAATCATGACAGATGCATTCTTCTCTTTCTGCTAAATTAGCTTGCTTCTAAGGGGCAAAACATTGAGATAGTGCTTCAGGTTTTTTCTTTCTCTTCTGAGTTAAAAGTGATGGAGGACCATGAAACTTTAAAGGAGGCAAAACAAGTAAGTGGCAAAAGAGAGGTATGTGGGAAGGCTAAAGACGGACCTTAGTGAAGAAAAATATGTATTATTTGAAGGAGTGAAAGATTATATGCTTTCTGTTTTGCCAACTTGTAAAGATTTAGTAGATTTTTGGCCTGAAAACAGTTTAAATTTTTTGTTTGTAGATTATTATAAGGTTTTGTGAATACACCAAAGTAAGCAAATTTGTGTACACATGTATTATGCATTAAAAATAAGCTGCCAAGTAACTCAGCTGTGATCTCCCTCTGTCTGTAACGGTGCCAATTTGACACCCAAAAGTCTGGGTTTGACATCCAGATCTGTGACAAACTCTTCTTGATTTCAGGTCATTCAGATTTCAGGGGCCAGAGAATCATTTGGTTCTTGTTGGCGCTGTTCAGTTGCTGCCACTGTCCACGGGAGGACTCTGGTGCCCCACCTCGCGCAAGAGTTTTGGTTGTGAGACCACAGTGCTAACTGGGAGATCCCCTTCTCCTGCACATGGCATTTGCAAACCTGAACAGCATAGTCAGTGTGAGTCCTGACACTAACATCATTGCCCTTGGAGCAGGCAATAACTTCTGTTAAAAAAAATAAGCTCCGGAAGAAAAAAAGCAGTACATTCATGTGTGAGAGAGAGCAAATAAATAAATTAAAAAAGAGAGACAAGGAAATTATAAGTAAATTAACTCAATGGCTTACAGCAGTTTGGGGGACTGTAGATCTTTTCACACTGATGTTTTTTCCCATCTGTACTTTTTCAGAACACTGATTTATGTTCCAAAGTATTTTATTTATCTGCATGAGGCTTCATAAAAACCAGGTTTGATCTTGCTGAGTTTTGTTTTATGATTATTGTTCTTGCTGTTTTACATATAGATAAATGTGAGGAGAACGGCTTTGAATTATTTGCAGCAATTACATTAAATCCCAGTTTTCCGTGCATAATGTTATCTGTGCTCTTGAGGATCATGATAAATACTTTTAATATACTTTAATGGGTTACTGTTACAAGGAATTTTGCATTGCCACAATAGAGGCAGCATTACAGTAAATTAAATTACAGTGCACACAATTAAATAGAATAATGAAAAAAATCAGAATTGAAGCACCAGCTCTTTGGAGTCCTCTGAAATTCGATTCCACGATAAACATAATAGGAGAAGATGGTGAGTGGAATTTAGATAGGTAAGCTAGATATTATTTTGTTTGTAATATCTCCATCAGGGATTAATGTTCTCTGAATAAGAGACATTGATTAGTCTCTGAATTATTTTTCTGATTGATTACTGTTGTAATGTAGCATTCTTTTTTCATTTATCTACCCAACATCAATATAACTTTAGGGCTATAACTTCATCGTGGTACAGTTGTTATGCAATCTGCAATAATTTGTGGCTTCTCAATAACAGCTTTAAGGAAATCTGTACAGATTTAACTTGAGCTTATAGCCATGTATTACCCAAAAAACCCCCGCCTTCCTTTCATCTTCCCTGATAAAGAGAAATATTAATTTTACATATTCTCTGACAGCTCCTTTCCAAGAACACTTGAGCATGAGATATGTTTCTGTTTTATCAAACCTTAGCTAAAGTAAGGCTTGTGTGCAGCTCTGGATAGTCATTATTATGAATATGCAATGAAATCAGAAGGTATGATATTAACAGTACAAATGGTATTATTGATTTTTTTTCCCTATTTTTCTTATTTCTGTTAATTTTATTGGAGGTGAACATGAATTCAATCCAATATGGAGCTGGCAGGAATATAAATTTTGCATTTAGTTCCCATCGCTGTGTGGCTGTGGCTTTCTTTCCCAGATTCTTCGTTTCCCCCACAATAAAGGATAACAGCTCTTGCCTGTCTACTTTAGAGATGTCTACAGAGAATTAATTTGTTGGTAATTATAAATGTCTTTACGAACACTGCATGTTATTGCACTAAATTCAGAGTTTTCTGAGTTCAGATGAGTGAGCTGTTATCTCTGCAGAATACAATCCACTCCTAAGGACACCTGTGGTTGTGCTCAAGGCTTTCAGGTTCTTTTCTTTTTTTTGTACTGATATGATATATTGCCTATTTATAAAGTTGGATATTCCATTGGTTTAAATCGGATCAACTTCATTTATAATCCAAAAAAGAACGAATTTTTATTTTTACAGAATTTGGGGAGGAGGTGGGAGGGGTAGTGGTTGGTGGTTAAAATATGCACACAAAGCCTTACCCTTATCACCATCTTCTGTCATCTTTTGCCTTTCACGCTATCCGAGAACTTTCTTTGAAACCAAGTCTTTAGAAGTAACCCTGGCACTTAACACCAGACCCTGATCTCATAAGCTGTGTTTGGAAGACATGGGAACATGGTTGGGATTTTTTTAGCTTATGGATGTGCAAATGCTTTGCTGAATTTTGGCCTTACAGGCAAGTCCTCCCTTCCTGTGCTTACAAACCCTTACTGTGAAAGTCAATGGCTGCATGTTGTGTATTTGTTCTTTGGTGCTCCAGTGCATAAATGATTTAGGGGATATCTATAAACGAAGAATTCACTTAAGAGTCACTTTGAAGTGTGTGTGTAGGGGGGGGACCACAAACTGCTCTGTTTTTTCTGTCCAGCTACAGGTCCTACTTCATCTCCTGTTATATTAAAGAAGTCTGTTACCAAATGCTTTTTATCTGGCATGAGAGGGAAAGAAAAAGAATGTTTCCTTTGTATTATGTTGTTAATCCTTCTCCAGAGGTCTGTTTATAGGACAGGGAGATACAGGGAATGGCCAGCGAGCCTTACTTCCTTAATTAAAAACATAATTAACCATGCGTATAACTCTCTCAGCTCTAGTGTAACACTGGTCTTATATTGAGTCTCTGGCTATTAAGAGACTTGATCCATAGGTACATATGTAAGTCCAAAAATAATGTTTCACATTTCTTTAAATTGATGTAGCAAATGTGTACTCCTGAATAGCTGGACAATAAATTATTAATTCTGTTTTACTGTTTCAAGGCCAAACTGTTGGTATCAACTGTTGCAAACAGAATTAATATTCTAGTTTGTTCTTTCAAAGATTTAGCTGCAATTGCTAAAACACAATCCACAGAAATGAATCTCTTGTAATTGTCACACAATGACGTACAGTAAGTCTTTTTCAACTAGTTTTAAGTAGGAGGCTCAGTCACGGTGCTAAAAAGTCCATGGCAAAAAAATTATGTGATACTGAACCTCTGAATCAAAATCTCTTTTTAATTGTCCCCTTGATGATCCAGACCCAGATAATTTGTAATGAGGATCATATGAGTCTCCATCTTTTACAGTTCCTGTACTGGAAATAGCTACCTTCAGTTTTGTCTGCTCTCTGCCATCTTCTCTTTCCTCTTTCTTATTACATGAGCAGAGCAATGTAACGAATCTACAAATTTGCTTTCTCCTCCCATGATGCAGGTAGCTATCACAGGAATTAAAATGGTGTCTCACACTGCTGGCTCTGTGCTAGCTAGATGATATACAGTCTTTGATTAATAATATAGGTGGATAATGCTTAATATATACACCAAATATTTTGGGCGGAGAAGTTTCTTATCATAAGTTTTCCACTATTCCAGGTTTGAGTGGTCTGCTTGTCCTGCAGCTACAGCCCAGCACTACCATGCAAAAGGATGGATAAATTCTCGCTTGTGAACTCTTTCTTCTGAACATCACAGGATGTACGTGGGGAGAGAGATTCCTCCTTTAGCTCTCTAATGCAAGTTATTCTGTAGGCCCTCTATATAGTGAATGTCAGCCACCTCCCTAAGGCAGTCTATTCCCTTTTTGGACATCTACATCCTCTAGATACATGGGATGAATCCCACTGTCTTCACTGACTTACGCAGCTAGTTTAGGCACCTGACTTTTGGGGAGCTAAAAGTACATGGGATGGATACTGGCTGTTCCTGATCCCACAGTCCCTGATGGAGTGAGATTATTCAAAATTCCTGTTTCACTTTGAGGAAGCCAATTCTGTTCCAAGTTCTAGAAATAAAAAAAAAAAGCATATGTCAAAACAATTTTCCTGAGAAGCCACTTTTCTTCAATATTTTGGGGCAGAATTAGTCTTTTATAATTTTAGAATTAGCCTTTATTTTTTCCTCTGTGAATAGGAGTTGTATTGATTTCGTCTACCTGTATCTATTTCTTGCATTATTTGTTACATCCTCACAGCTTGAGAACATAGAATCATAGAATCATAGAATCATTAAGGTTGGAAACAACCTCTAAGATCATCGAGTCCAACTGTTAACCCAACACCACCATGCCTCCTAAGCCATGCCCTGAAGTGCCACATCTACACGTTTTTTGAACACCTCCCGGGATGGTGACTCCACCATCTCTCTGGGCAGCCTGTTCCAATGCCTGACCACTCTTTCAGTAAAGAAACTTTTCCTAATATCCAGTCTAAACCTCCCCTGGCGCAACTTGAGGCCATTTCCTCTCATCCTATTGCCTGTTACTTGGGAGAAGAGACCAACACCCACCTCACTACAACCTCCTTTCAGGTAGTTGTAGAGAGCAATAAGGTCTCCCCTCAGCCTCCTCTTCTCCAGGTTAAACAACCATTGCCCTTCTCTGGACACACTCCAGCACCTTAATGTTTTTCTAGTACTGAGGGCCCCAAAACTGAACACAGTATTCAAGGTGTGGCCTCGCCAGTGCCGAGTACAGGGGCACGATCGCTTCCCTACTCCTGCTGGCCACACTATTCCTGATACAAGCCAGGATGCTGTCGGCTTTCTTGGCCACCTGGGCACACTGCTGGCCAATGTTCAGCCGGCTGTCAACCAACATCCCCAGGTCCTTCTCCGCTGGGCAGCTTTCCAGCCACTCTTCCCAAAGCCTGTAGTGTTGCATGGGGTTGTTGTGACTGAAGTGCAAGACCCAACACTTGGCCTTGTTAAACCTCATATAACTGACCTTGGCCTATCAATCCAGCCTCTCCAGATCCATCTGCAGAGCCTTCCTGTACTCTCGAGCAGATCGACACTCCCGCCCAATTTGGTGTCATCTGGAAACTTACTGAGGGTGCACTTGATCCCCTCATCCAGGTCATTGATAAAGATGTTAAACAAGACTGGCCCCAACACTGAGCCCTGGGGAACACCACTCGTGACTGGCTGCCAACTGAATTTAGCTCCATTCACCACAACTCTCTGGGCTCGGCCATCCAGCCAGTTTTTTACCCAGCAAAGAGTACACCTGTCTGAGCCATGAGCCACCAGCTTCTCCAGGAGGGTGCTGTGGGAGGCAGTGTCAAAAGTCTTGCTAAAGTCCAGGCAGACAACAACCACAGACTTTCCCTCATCCACTGAGCGGGTCATCTGGTCACAGGAGGAGATCAGGTTGGTCAGACAGGACCTGCCTTTCATGAAGCCATGCTGGCTGGGCCTGATCCCCTGGTTGTCCTGCACATGCCTGGTGAGCTCACTCAAGATGAACCGCTCCATAACCTTCCCCGGTACCAAGGTAAGGCTGACAGGCCTGTAATTCCCTGGATCCTCCTTCTGGCTCTTCTTGTAGATGGGCGTCACATCAGCAAGCCTCCAGTCATCTGGGACCTCCCCTGTTAACCAGGACTGCTGATAAATGATGGAGAGTGGCTTGGCAAGCTCCTCTGCCAGCTCCCTCGGTACTGTCGGGTGGATCCTATCTGGTCCTATAAACTTGTGAGTGTCCAGGTGGTGCAGCAGGTCGTAAAGTGCTTCCTCCTGAATTATGGGGGGGTTTATTCTGCTCCCCATCCCTGCCTTGCAGCTCAGGAACAAAAGACTGTATGCACTGTAATCCTCCTATGTTTAACTGAATTCACAGAAAATATTTAATGGATGTTACAGTTCAGATAGGCATATGAAACAGCAGTTTGCAAACTGCCCCTTCACATACCCCACTGTAAACTGTTGTCAAGAATTAAAAATAAACACCAACTAACGAACCAACCAAAAAACCCTACAATGTCACATGAAGAGAGAGGAGGAGAGATCGAGGGCAACCGCCTGTTCTAAATGCATGAAACAATTCCAGTAGAATTGATGAACATATATTAAAACAGAAGAACATGTACTGAGATAAAGTGAATATAATGTCATTTGGCTTAGTACACAGATCTGCATTCCGATCGAAATTTTTTTCCTTCAGAATACAAAAACAGCTACCCCAAATGCCAGGCTAGTTGTTCTTTGTAACTTGAAGTGTTCTGTGAGTTATAGTGAAACTACTTTATGAAAGAAGAGAGTTTTGCAGATCTCAGCTGGTTGGGACACCCAACTTGTTATCCATAGATAATGTGCAACGTGAAGGAGATTGCATGTACATTGAGAGTATATGATGCATATAAGTGTCCAAGAATTTTAGAGAGGCTTTTCGAAGTGTTGAAGAAAACTGAAGCTCATATAATCTTCTGCATGTGAAAGTACAAGTAAAACTTCTCTTTAACACACGATCCTACCTTTTACAAATTTCAGTTTGGTAATGGGGCTAGAAACAGTGGTGCTATTGAAAGGATACCCACAAAGTTATCTAACATACCATATATATAGTGGTAGTCTGAAATGCTTCTCCAAAACCATGAGGAATCTGTGATGTTCCAAATAGCATTCATATGCAGTTGCTGTTGACATTTTGACTTGATGGTGGTGGCCATATTCATTGGGATAACACTTGCAATAATATTGCTGGCTTCTTATTTTGAAGTATTTAGGTGAAACATTACTATTGTATATTCTGCATCAAATGTAAAATAATTTAGAGAATGAACTTATGAATTAGGGGTGGGTTTTTTGATGAGATTCACATAGAAAAACTGCTAATTTTCTTTCTTTCTTTGGGGTTTGTCATTTATTACTTTCCTGCTTAGTCTAGCAGATATACAATAGGTATTGTTATCTATTGATGTATATTGAGATACAATAATTCTAATGCAAATTCATGATGAAATGAAAATATTTACAATCATTACAATGAAGTATATCAGTATTAAGAATTGCTAGAATAGTTTGTAAGTAAGGTTCAGAAGTCTTCTCACAAATAGATTTAAACTGTTCATACATGACTGGAGGCTTAAGTACTTCAAGTATAGTGAATAAGGTATCATTCATCATTGGGATTATATGGAATTTTGGCCTAATTCATACACAGAAATATACTTCAGGTGTATCCTGGTAATTTATCCGTAGAGGGAATAGTCTAGAATCATAAACAGATAAAAGAATTTTACGTATGTAGCTTAAGAATGCAGCAATAACCCCTTCTGTGTATAGTTAGTTACTTTTTTTCATATGGGCTTCAGTGAGAAAGGGCTTATGATAGATCGCAGACCAGGTTATTTGCTGTATGGACAATTGTTTCCAAACTGGTCTTCTCCATGGCTCAGGTATAAAATTTGCTTGTATTATATAGCAATAAGGGCAAATTTTCATATTTTGTATTGTATTATTTGTAGAATGTGGTACAGCACTGAAACGTAGGAGCTGTCATACTACACTGAATTATTAACTCATCTAGCATTATTTCCTGGCTCTGGAAATAGTACTTAGTGTTTTAGAAAATTATGAGGGGAGAAATAGGGGCAAATAATATTCCTGGATAATTGAAAAAGCTAATATGATTGAGGAGAGAATTCCTTTCTGTCGTGCATAAGTTTTCACCTTATACCATTAAATAGAAGATCAAATGACCCTTCACAATACATTAGCTAGCATAGAAGCATATGTTATGCTTTTCCGTTCAGCAAGGCTAATTAAATTTTGCAAAGCTATTTCTGCAAAGATTTCTTGTTGCATTGTATCAAGAATTGACATTAGAAAAAAATATCTTTTGTGTCTTTGGAATAGGCTATATATGTGAGACTCAGAGTATGGCAGGAGTATTACAGGCAAATATTAGCAGAGTTTCCTGATACCAGAAAGAAAATCTAAGAAAGAATATGTTTAGATAAGAGTTGAAACAAAGCTCTGACAGGTGATATCGGTCTAATGGGTTTCCATATCTTGAATTTGATTTATTTCTTTAATTTTCTGTAAGTTAAAGAAAAGGGTTTATAGACTTCAGGAAAGTGTCATTGCTTTAAAACTCAAATATTACGGGGCATGAAAACTGGGACTTCTATACACCATGATATATTTGTGATAGTTTGTTCCTTTATTTCTGTGAATGATTCGTGATGTATGCTCTCATTTTAATTTTAAATATAGAAAAGTCATTCATTATATGTTGAATAGGCCACAGTTGAGTGTCATTAAGAAGATGAATGTGCTTCTGGACTGATAGGAGTGTATCTGAGTGATTTGAAATGTTAGAAATTATCCTGTCAGCTTTTAGTATCTCAGGGGATAAAAACAAAAATGCTGAGACTACACATAAAGTGATACTTTTATATTGTTTATTCTTTTCTACTTTGTTGAGATGCCTTTGGTGTCTGGATTGCTGTAGTTATCAATTGGATCTTTGAGATGCTTGTTGTTGTTCAAATGTGTAGGTTTGGGTTTTTTTAATGTAGGGTTTTATTTCTGCCCTATTTATTAATCTATTCTCAGTTCAGGGAGGTTGTGTTATTAAATCTGGACAATTTCTAACCTTTTAGATGTTTATTCTTTCTGTAGGCCCAGTGTGGGCCTGACCTGGAGACACTAAATTCTGCGAGAGTCAAAGGACATGCATGTTTCTGAAGCTTGAGCAAGCACAGGCATAAAAGCAAGGGAAACTTCACATTGTTCCATGCATTGCTATTCACGTCCCCACAGGTGAACTCCTGCATTGTGCCATCCTCCATGAGAGGCTATGAGCCTCTCATGGCTACAACCCAAGGGATGTCAGTCTTCTCATTTAGTTAGCTAAGGTCCATGCCTGAAATTGGGCGGTGTGAACACTACTTTGATGCACACAACATCAGATTTCCATAGGAATGAGATCAAGCTGCTTCATTGGCCTGGAAATGGTTATATGACATCACTGCAGGGTATAATGAAATATATGGATGAAAATTGGACATGAGCCAGCAATGTGCGCTCACAGCCCAGAAAAACAGTTGTACCCTGGGCTGCGTAACAAGAAGCGTGGCCAGCAGGTCAAGGGAGGTGATCCTCCCCCTCTGCTCAGCTCCTGTGAGGCCCCACCTGGAGTCCTGCTTCCAGCTCTGGGATCCCCAGCACAAGAAAGACATGGACCTGTTGGATCAGGTCCAGAGGAGGGCCATGAAGATGATCAGAGGGTTGGAACACCTCTCCTATGAAGACAGACTGAGAGGGCTGGGGTTGTTCAGCCTGGAGAAGAGAAGGCTCTGGGGAGATCTCATTGTGGCCTTTACCTATATAAAGGGGGCTTATAAGAAAGATGGAGAGAGCCTTTTTACCAAGGCCTGTAGTGACAGGACAGGGGGCTATGGTTTTAAACTGAAAGAACGTAGGTTTAGGTTGGACATAAGAAAGAAATTTTTTTATGGTGAGGTTGGTGGAACAGGTTGCCCAGAGAAGTTGCAGATGCCCTGTCATTGGAAATGTGCAAAATCAGGTTGGATGGAGTTTTGAGGAACCTGGTCTAGTGAAAAATGTCCTTGCCCATAGCAGGGGGTTGGACTAGATGATCTTTGAAATTCCTTCCCAACCCAAACTGTGCTGTGATTCTATGATTCTCTGATATAATTGCAGACTTAATTTGAGCAGGCATAATGATCCCTGGGCTTGCAACGTCAAGCCTGAACGTGTATGTTTATCCTAAAGGATAGTGAGAGCATAAAGTTTGCACCTTCTTAAGCTCCAAAGACATATGCTGGAGCTTGAGTTTGAATTCAAGCCCATATTCAAATAAAGTCTAGATATGGTCAGATAGCTTCTTCAATGACTTTGGATGGGGTTGAGTAGAAGAAAATCTAAAAAGTCACTTATTTGTATTCTACTGTTATTGCTGAAATAGATACTGATGTGGGAAATCCCTGTTGTCTCAGATTTTGTGTCTGAAAATATCATTAATAAAGTTTTCAGTTTTGCTCACAATTTTTATATAATTAGATTATTATGATTTCCAGAATATTTTCCCACTCCTTTGTCCTGTTACATAGTTTTCAATTTATTCATATGTGTAATGAAATCTTATTAAGAGGTTTGGGTGGGATGAATTTTTGTCAGGCTATAGTGTCATCATTGGAGACTTCTTTATTGAGCCTGAGAAAGACATGGGTTTTGTATAAAAAAAACCAGCAAGTTTCTCCTTACCTTAATCAGACATTAAGATCAAGGTTACCAAGATGAATTAGAATAATGGTTCATAAATACTAGATTGCTGTTATAGTTTTCTAAATTTTCATCTAAAAATAAAAAGCAGGCTACTTGGCTGTTATCGATTATGTTCATGTGTAAAAGAACATAATAAATCTCGCACTGCAGTTATTACATAATTATATCTTACTGTCTTATATCTTGTTTTAACTTGCACTGTTTTACACAATGAAATATGTTCTTATTGACTCTCCATTCCTAATTGCTTCACTGGCCTTTAGTTTTCTGTTGTTCTAAAATCTTATGAATATGAATATAATTTCAAAAGTGGTTGGAGTGTTCTTTTTAGGCATTTCATAAATATGTTTCTGGCAGACTGTTGGTTCAGGTGAATGCAATGAATTCTCTAGATACTGCATTTCAATTTAGTTCTGACAAAGATAAAGACTTATCAAGCAGGTTTTGTAAAAATGAAAGCACCAAGTATTTTGTGCAGCATAATATAAAGAGAACACTGAAATACAAAGTAAAGTGACATTTTTCTGGAGGATATGCAGATTGCAGTATGGTAGAAAATAATCTGCAGAACAGCATATAATTGTCTTTTGAATTTGTATGTAAACTCTGAAACCAAAAGTGTTCCTGAAAATGGAAAATAATCAGCTTCTGAATAACAACATTTGTTAAAGATAAACTTTTGAAAGAAGAATTATCATGACCAACATATTTAGCCAGAGTAAAAAAAAAAAAAAAAGTTAATTAATATAGGTACAGTATTATCTCTGACATGGTACAACAGATAACATAGATTAAAAAAAACAAAAAAGTAAGAATGTCCTCCCATATAATGAAGCTAGTAAATGCATCTGGATTTCATCCAAGAAAAAGAATACTGTCTACTAGAGATTGACTAGTGTATAATTTGGGAAAAAATAAACATCCTTCTACCTGCCAAGGGCATGTAAGCCTTGGCCATGGTTTTGTATCAGGTTCCTTCTCTTCTTTCACCAGTCCATCTTCTGCACTGCCAGTGACCACACAAAACTTTGGCCATCTCATCTAAATCCATGCTGTGAGTGAATACAGCTCCTGATTCAGATGCATAAATGTAGACATCTACATGGAAACCAAGTGCAAAAACTCTTGTTGGAATCGGTGGAGATTTAATGAGCACCATCACTGAGGTGCACAGATCTCTTAATCTGATTAAATCCAGGTGTCTTACTTTAGGCAAGCTGAATTCTGGACTTTGGACTCCTTGAATAATATTAAATATTGATTCGCTTAAACATGGGTGTCTAGTGCCATTTAAAGTGCCCTAGGGTATCTCACCTGCCCTGTACTGTGAACTTGGACCTTAGCACACGCTTCCCTCCCACTCTTTATGTTTGTGAAACTTCGGATATCCACTGGTGTGATCTGGAACACTGTTGTATGTCTCATACTGCCTGGATAATTACCTGAAATGTGTGTAACATGCCTTTTGACATATGGGTATGGTTGTGGACCAAGTATTTCTTCAAAATTGAGGGGGTTAATGTTACTCCTGTGACCACTCCTAATTTCTTAAATTCTTCTGAATTTCTTCTGGCTAGATTTTATTTTTTGCCTGGTTACTCTTCCCTGGGCATACCTTTGTTCCATATAATGTTCTGACTCAGAAGCAGCTTAGTAGGAACATAATGGGGAATTTCTAAATCCTTCTTATACGTCTAGTATCTACTATGAATGCCAGTTCCATCACCTGTGGATGTTTAAAAAGAGTTGCTTTAATATCTGGCTCTGCAGTTTCTCAGAGTTTTCAGTCCCCAGTTTTGCTGCTAGACTGAACTTCTGAGTCTCCTAAACATGTTGCCAACTATTCAGTAGTATTCGTTTCAGGCCACCAGCGTTGTTACTGTATACACAGCAGTTGTCTTACTTGCTGTGTCCTTTCTTGTTGTGCTTGAAAGCCCTTTTCTCTTCTCTAATCACTGGACTTTGGCAGCCTGGGCCTTTGAAGGGCAGGCGTGGTGCCAGGTTCTCACAAGCTGCCGGTCTTGATTTCCGTAGTAAGCCCCATAAAGACAGTGCTGTTGATAATACTGCCAGCATTAGGAAGCACGGCTCAATTCTTTTTCCCCATGTACACAGTATTCTCATTAGCAAAACCGGGTATTGATAAACATGACGTCAGCTAAAGGAGCCACAGCCACAGCCCCAATCACTGGAGACTGGCAGCAGTCATGCTTCCATGGTCTCCTCCCTGGTCCGAGGGGGCTGTCTTCCAAAGCGTGTGCGAGCAGAGACGGCTCTGCGTACTTCACAGAATTTGTGCTTTCATTGAGGAAGTCAGTGTATATAAAATTGCCTCTTAAAGCGTAATAGTCACATGAGAATCCAGATTTTCCTCTGAGAATTTGATGCTGCAAATATGAGATGCGGAGTGGCACTAGCTTTCTTGATGAGGAAGGGGTAGCCATTCTAACAGAGAGTTACCTGCAGCCTCCTGACCGGTCAGCAGTGCTGTAAAAATCACACTTGGAAATTCTGGAAATCCTGGAAAGGTGAAGCGGCAGATGACAGCTTGAAGTCATGTAATTCAGTAGGTATGAGGCACTGTTTCACAAAACTGGAATATACAAATAAACGTCAAAGTCCTGTCAGAATTGTTGTCTTCTGACCTGGGTCTGTCCCACTGATGAGCTCTTCCGTACTTTGGGTTTCAGTTTCTAAATACCCAGAAAGCTATCAAAGAATACCCAGCAGTGCTGTAGTCAGGAAAATCTTCATGACTCTTGCTTGGGAGTATAGCTGATAAATGATTCTCATGAATTAAACATTTTTCTGCTTGCTTTAGTTTTGAACAATCCCTCTCCTCAAGCATGCATCAGATATTATACTCTCTTTCCAGTCTGGGTGATAAGGATAAAATCATTATATTTTTCCACTAAGTCAGAGTATTCATCTGAGTAATCATCCATACTGATTTTTACCATTCCCTCTAAACAGGAGGTGGGGAAAGAGATTTTTAATGTCTGTTGGTATATACTGAGATGTATTTCTGTCTGAGGAAAGGTTTCATGCCACGATACCCAGTATTTATATTGGAAGTGGTTTGACATGCCGTGTCTTTGCAACTGTGGTGTAAGGCTGTAGGAAAGACTCAGGCACACTCTCCTGACCCTACTTTTCTGGTGGTTTGAAATGTGTTGTAATAAAGGGATAACTTCAGAGAAAGCTCCTCTCAAACCATAGGCATGCTTAGGTCAGTAGATCCTGTTCTTTGTTTTCGCTCTGCTCATCAATTTTCTTCTAATGCAAATTTGCCAGGTGGACTTTAGCTCCATCCTTCCCTTCCATTCCACAGATCATCCGGCAGGCTCGTTGACTTGTGCATTGCAATGCTGCACCTGTTCTATCATTTCCCTTGCATTTTACGTAATGTTTCGCATTAGATCTTCAAGTCAGTTTTGGATTCATTAAGAACAAAAGTGTGGGGCATGAGAAATGGGGTTTCATGAGCCTAGAAATGAGTGTGATAAGAATGCTTACATGATGTAAAAACAGGGGTTTACCTTTTAAAAGTAACTAGTTAAACATAACTTAAAAATAAACAAAGAAGAATCAATGACCATGGGCCACGTTCACTTAATTTTCAGAAAGCCAATGGCACTCCGGCAGAGTCAAGGGGAACTTAGAGTTTTGATATCTCCCTGAGAGCGCATGGATTTAGAGAACCAGGGTACGAGGCAGGGTGCTGGGGAAAGGTAGGGTGGATATTCATTTAAACGGTGAACCAGGGGGGCAGGCGCAGGTTGAGTTAATCAGTCTTCTGTATTCATCCCTTTTCTAGTAGCTTCTTTAGTATTGGAACAATCAAGTTTTGCTAGAAAACTTTAGAGTATCATCCAGAAATACTCTTGGTAGTCCACTTTTGCTAATTCCCTGTGCCTAAAATGCTCATCCACTGAAGTGAAATAACATTGTGGTCAGTAAACACTAGAGAAATTCAGCTCTCTGGCTGATCTCACATAAAAGGCTTTGGCATGAAAAATTCTGCTGCTAGGTACTTTGGGAGGAAAAAGTAAAGGTCAAAATTCAGTAAATTAAATACTCATTGCAGATTATTTACACAGCTCTACTTCATGCCCATAAATTAGAGACCTTTCAAACCAAAACCTTTGCCATTGCTGCTATGTTAACATATTTGTGTATGCAACTTAATATGAGCAATAAGGTCCAATTTTATATTTTTATTTTACTTCAGACAAGACTAGTGATATTTTCCTTTTCTTTAGAATGCTCCTAGAAAACAGAAAGGTTTCAAGCCCTATGGGTATCTAAAGGAGGTTTTTCCTTTGTCCAGCCTTCTCTCAGTGAACCCAGGAACATACTATTTGTGCTGAAAATAGCTGGATGTGGGATGTCATTAATTATTGCTTGTGAAGCGTGGTATGTTGTTTCCTTTTTCCTTGCACTTTTACTGATCAGATAACTTTCAGGCAATTTAAGAAACCACTTAAGAAAGGTTAGCCATTTAAGCAGAAGTTTTTTATCCTTTAAGTATTTAAATTGCTATGACCTTCTCAGCAGTTAACGTGTGAGACTTTCCTAGGTGCTTAGAAGGTAACTGGGTTTTGCCTTTAAGAAAAAAAGGAATATTAATTTCGAAACCTTTCAAGTATGGATCCGTTCACCTCACAAAAGTAAGAAAACCTTCTCAATAAAAATTTAATGGCATTTATCCTCTGGAAAATAGCATCATGAAATGCGGTCTCAGCTGGCAGAGCCCAGAGTCCATAAGCCAACTCAGCATGCTGTGACATGGAGACTTCCCATCTGTGTTGATACACAGTCCAGTTTTGCCAGTGTGGCATTGTATCCAACTTAGAGTAGATCCAGACCCATACCAGCCTAGTCTGCGCTTCACCAGGCTGTCCCATGAAGTGTAACCAACTTGCCTTGTTTTCATCTTGGAGTTCCTTGGCCCAAGGAACTTATTTCCATGGTACACGTATTCTCTGTGATCTAAGGTAAAACGAAAAAGGAGAGGAGAGGAGAGGAGAGGAGAGGAGAGGAGAGGACAGGACAGGACAGGACAGGACAGGACAGGACAGGAGTTGGACTGGGGCTGCTTCCTTTCACATCCATTTCATAGGGAGGATTTTGAGATACCCAGCACTGTGGGACACAGCAGCTGTGCAAAGTCCATGGGACTTCCCCTGAGCGGCACTTCCCTTCCGTGACCCCAAGGCACGATTCAGTTGCATTCAGATGAGAATGGAGGGTGAAGGGCAAAAGCGGTCTATGGTGTGTTTTTAAAGTCCATGGAGGATAGATGCTATGGTGGATAATACTGTGGTCATACTGATGTTTATTTTCCTAACCGCCCCTTCCATATTTTCTCCCCAAAGGACTCTACAGTTTAATGCAGGAGTAAAGATAACACAGAGGGTTATTTGAGTGGGCAGTTGTCCATCCCCTGCAGCTGCAGGCTGCTCCTTCTGCCTCCTCAGAGCACGCAGCACCTTCATTGCCAGACCTCCAGCTGGAGCTGGTGGGCTCTGTGGGCTGTGCTGGTGCCTGTGCCTGGCCCTGAGCAAAACACAGCTCCCTTGGGTTCAGAAGGTAAGAGTCTGAGAAGAAGTTATAACTGAATGCATGACTAATTGTTAGAGGATCAATAACCAACCTATTTAGGATACTCTGTTTCATTAATTTTCAGTGCAGAGGTTTGGCAGCATTCGGCAGTTCTGCAAACTGGTTTTACCTTTCAAATAAGCTGTCAATGATAACCTTTCCTCCTAATAACTTCTGGAAAAGAAGGGTCCCTTAGCCAGCCCATACCCAGTACTACCCAGGTTCTGCACTGGTATGGGGAAACCTGCATGTTTTCATTACCAAATGCAGATTTTCTTAAACAAGCCACATACACTCTTGCTATTAAAAGGTTTTGTAGGGAACACTTTTTAAAAGAAGCAAGCATGCATCATCTCAGTGCACGTATCCTAAAGAATAATTGCAGTCTTTTGGAAAGCACTCAGTATTGTAGTTCATCTTCAATGCCTCACTATATAGAAAATAACTCTGGGATGAAAAATGCTACCAGTTATTCCGTGTCGTTCTGTATTTCTGGTGCTTTCCTAGTCTGCTGTTGGCCACTCTTCTTGTTGGCTTTTGCCCCAAGGACAGTTTTCAGACCATCCCCAACCAAGCATGAAAACTCTTCTGAGACAGAGATGGGTCCTTAGTGGAGGCAGTCTCACCTAGAGCAGTGCTCCAATTCATTTTGCATTGTTAAAGATGAAATGTGTAAGCATTATGTGCTACATGGTATTTTCTTAGGCAGTGTGTGCTTTTAAGGAGTACCTATGTTTCATTTCTCCATGTACAAGCAGAAAATTTTCCCATTACCTTTCAACAAAAAACAGACTGTGCAACAGCAATTTCCTTTCCCCTAAGGATGGTAGCCTGTCATCTCTATTAATCTTCCACGTTATCGTCACTACATGCTTTGTTCCAGTATAATGAATTTTTATACTAAATACAGAAAACTAGTGATATTTGAGAGAAAGTAATCCCCCTGACAGAAGGTTGTGGTCAGAAAGATGGAAGTGGATAGGGTCAAATTTGTGCCATATGGTGACTCCTATGGTCTGTTTTGTTTTTCTTCTCTATTGTGGTTACTGAGGGATTTCTGAATCTCAGTAACAAAGTAGCTGAGAATGTCCCCCTGTTTCTTTTTGTTGGAGGTGATTTTTTATACTATATAAATGCAAGTCATCCTATAGACTTGCAAGGGACGTTTGTTCATTTGAAGTTGTACATATATATTAGAGACCACATTAATGAGGCCATTGATAGCGCAGCACTCAATGCATTCAATCCAAATGAGAGCTCTGTGCATCATCTGAATAGAAAAGGATAAATACTGAGTGCTCCCATCCACGTTGCTGTTTTTCTTTCACAGGTTTTTTTTTTAATTATTTTCAGAAGAGAAAGGTCTTGATTGTTTTTGTTGTTCACATTATATTGTTGGCGTATGCTGGAGGTTTGCAGTGATGCATAGCAACGTACTTTATTGCACATTATAGCAGTGTGTACTGCAGCACTGAGATCCTATTAGTTGTTGAAGACATTTTGTGAGATGCTGACTTAATGCCTTAAACAATGTTAATGTGGGTTATGAATTAAATTGTCTTTGCATTTATATTAGTAGTGCCTCTAACTGAAAGCAGTGTTAATTTTCAAAATTAAGAGGAGGTGATATTAATGCTTCTTTTCCCACTAAGTTGTTTACTATTAAATGTAATTAATAGCCGCATTAAGTATTCTAGTTCAAAATCTTCTCCTGCTTTTTTTTTTCCCCTGATCTTTTGTCTGTCAGTATTAAAAATGTGTTTTGGTTAGGCTGATTTTTGCTGAGTTTTCAGTTATAGTGCCCTACTGACTTGTGTTTCATTTCTGAAATTGAGCTCAATACCCATATTCCAAGCTAGTTCATAGTTCACAGATATTTCTTAAAAGTGTCATTCTCTATAAAAATACAATATTTTCTTGGATATTTTGCAGTTTACTGGTTTACTAGCAAGTTACAGAATTATTGCTCCTCTGCTCCAAGTTGAAAGAACCCTTTGTTAAAAACTGTGAAATATAAATGGCCAATTACATCTCCTTGCAGTACTGCAAACTTGGAAACTTTGGATCCAATTTCTTTCAAAGAAGTACATTTTTTTGTACCAGTTCCTGCCAGTGTTACAGAACCAGGCAGAGAGAGCAGTAGAGTAATCCTACAGAAGGAAACCTTAAAATGACAAGTGCAAGGAAAATGATTAGCTTTGATATTCATTAAACTCTTAAAATTTTCTTCGTAAATATGCAGATATAAAATTACTCTCTGTACCTCCCATTTTCTTTCCACACCATTTAGTATTATCCCTTTGGGATTAGAAAGCTGATGAAAACCAGTGAGGAAAAAAAACATTAGCAAAGTCATCAGCTCGTCCATTCTTGGTCAGGAGATGGAGAGCTGTCCTAGCCCTGGAACGGGTGGCTCAGCAGGGTCCCCTTGGCTGGGAGGCAGTGATCCCCAGGGTGGTGCTCTGCTGTATCAAAACCAGAGGTGTTGCAGTTTGCTGTTGCTGGAGGGTAGCATCAAAGCGTTTCCTTCTCAGGACGGAAAATAGGGAAGGAAATTGGCTCTCAGAATTAGTCTCTGAGACAGAGTAATTCTTGGGGCTCTTCCTATTACTGAAGCCCCTTATGATGTGTGCTGTGTTCAGGTTGACTAAGTCCATCACCCCTCACTAATTGACTAGTGCAGCAGCACAGAAGGAGTTAATGTCACAGCTGAGCATAGACTACACATGATCTTAGGTCTTTGTCCTACACTCTAGGTCTGGAAAATGGCGGATTTCTGGAAAAAAACCCAAAAAACAATAAACACCTACAAAACTTTTCAGCACATTCACCTCTCTAATAAATGAAGTGAAATGAAGTCAAGTGAGCAAGACAGTAGCACTTTTTTTTCACATAAAATTAGAACATACAAGGAAATTAGGAGAATAGAACACATCCATGTATAAAAATAATGATATGTATTTTTTAAAATGTAATACAAAATAATATTATGAATAGAAGATATTTCACCATCAGCTGAAGAAACACACTATGCAAGAACTTACTGTAAGTACAGAATTACTTTGGTAGTTAAAGATGATTAAATAAGCAAAATTAAAGTAAGAGAAAGTGTACTCTGTTCAGATTCAGTGTTTTAAAATTCCTGCCAAATTTTTCTGATCTTGTCATGGAAATCAAAATGAAACTTAGAGGTACTTGAGTCTTTTGGTTCCTGCCAATTTCAGCTGCTGGCAGCCAGTGCCTATTTTCTCAGCCTGTTGATTGGAGAAAGATTAACTAAAACAAGTAGCAAAATTAAATGGTTGGATAATTTCTTCCTAAAACTAACATAGTCTCAATTTTAAGACTGAATTTTCACCCTATAAGGAGTCTAGTTTTTTGAATCATTCCTTACAAAGCTAAGCTAAAATGAAATGCGTGCTATAATATGTATATATATGTAATATGTAACTCCTCTAAATGACCAAAGTAATATTCTGCAAACCATATGCTGTTTTTCATTCTCTTTATTTTCTCACTAAGGGAATCTTTATATACGTAAAAATACAAAGAAAATATAAAGCAATATAAGGTATAATGTAACTAATATCCTATGTAACAGCATAACACTGTCATGTCCTGATACATTACACTTGCAAATAGACATTTTCCATTTTTTTGTTTCATGTTGGAAATAGAGAAGCGTATCCAGGATAGGTCTAATCATAAGCTTGCCACTCCATTCTGCAAAAGAAGCAAATACTCTGGTTTTAGTTAGCTGTTCTTATTCCTGTCAGGGAGTTTTGTTGGCCTAAATGGTTATGAAGCACAATAAGCTTGAATAAGTTTACAGGTTACAGAAGTGGGCTCGTAGATGCTTAACTCATTTTTATTTCATACATACTGGCATGCTGCATAAAATAGGAGTATTATAGTTCATCTTGATAATACAGGGATTACTGGGATCTTCTAATTGACAGAGTCATTCTGTAATGCCAGAAGGCTGTCAGCTTTGCCTAACAAAAAACATAGAAAACCACGATGGCCATTTGAAAAATTCAGTAGAGAAATAATTGGTGCAAAACTGCAATTCAGCAAAGCAGTAATCAGCATGTGCGTAATCTGTTGAAATGCCTGTTATGTCCACTTTGCGTTCAGTTCATATGCTTTATGGATTCACTGGGAGTCAGATGTAAGAATAAGCTGTACAGCATGTGCACAGTGGTTTGGTCATCGGGGCACGCTTTAAATCACAGCATGCCTCTGGTTACTGATAGGGGTAAACAGAGTAAACCACCGTGCTCCGGCACAGGATGGCATCTGCTGCGCAGGCTTGTGCTGGCTGTGAGCTGAGCAGTGTCTATCCCTTACAGTGAATCACAGAATGGTAGGGGTTGGAAGGGACCTCTGGAGATCATCTCATCCAACCCTCCTGCTTGAGCAGGTACACCTAGAGCAGGGTGCACAGGACCACGTCCAGGTAGGTTTTGAATGTCTCCAGAGAAGGAGATTCTACAGCCTCTCTGGGCAGCCTGTTCCACTGCTCTGTCACCCTCACCGAAAGGAAGTTTTTTCTCATGTTTAAGTGGAACTTCTTGTGTTCCAGTTTGTGCCCATTGCTCCTTGTCCTGTCGGTTTTGTTCTGGATGTGCCATGAGGTTGATCTGCACAGGCTCTCAAACAGCGGGCGTCATGTTTGGCATCACTGGGAAGCTGGCCCAGTAAAACTCCTGGGCAGGACAGATTCGGTTAGAGGAGGAGAAGGTGACCAAGGAAACCCAGGCACTTGGTGGTCCTGTAATGAATACAATGCAAATTAATTATAGTTGTATCTGTGTGTGCATGTTAATTATGCTTTGGTGAAATACTTAGACAAAATTTGAATCTAATATTAATATTAAATTTAAAAAATATATGTATCAATCATAAGGTCCTACTAGAGTTTCTCATTCTCCATTTTACTCCATTGTATGTGTCTTAATATTATTGCTGCAATACAATCCATTTTGCTCTTTCCTTTGAGCTGATGGGAAATTGCACGGTAAAAACAAATTTAGCAATATATATATTTCTTGTATTTTGGACAAAATACAAATAGAGGAGAAAATAAAAATACAGATATTTTGGAAAAATGGAAAACACATCAGTATGTTTGGCCTTTACTTTTTTCCTAACAAAAGTATTTCATATTTAAGCAGTTCACATGTCAGTAATGATAATCAAGTTACTTACCAGCACTCTGGCAATGCAAACAAAGGATGATACAACAACTATCTCATACATTAACGTTAAGCTTCAGATACTCACTGACTGTCTCGGTAGGCAACAGAGATTGTGAATGTTCCAGGAAATCAGTGAAGTTTCAGCATATGTTTAATGCTGAAGTGCCAACCCAAAGAACGATGAAGTTAAGACTAAGCATAACAACTCTGTGTCAGAAGATCACACTTCCCTGCTCTGGAAGGGGACTTGCTGATCCTGCTCTGTCCATAATTATATTACATGGCAATTTTGATGACCTGATTAAACTAATTGTAAGAGTTTTGCTCCCATTACTGGCATCTGAAGACTGTCTCCACACAAAAATAGTCTCTGGTAGGTAGTCCTTCGATTTTATTTTCCTTCCTCAATTTTTACCATTTTTTCCTTTTTTTTTTCAGAGACAACATATGTCCCTTCTAAGTCTTGACTTTGGCTAATCAAAAAGGCCAAGCTATTTCAATTTCCTCTCCAAATATAGAATCCCAGTACTTCTGAACGTGCTAGTCATTTGTCTTTGTAGCTGTTCCAGCTTGCATCGTAAGCTTATCCATGTTGCGTTGGCTGCAGTAGCTGTTTTCAAGGAATCATTTTTGTTCAGTATGTCTTACTTTGCAACAAACAAACTTCACTATAAAGAGTCCAATGAACAACTCATTTCACTTATTGTTTGGTTTAGAAACATAAAGCCAGATTATACTAACACTTACATACAATATTGTCCAAGGACATAAGAAAAAGACAAAGTGCTTGTGCCACCAAAAATACAAGCGAAGATCTAAATAAAAATGCTTATTTTTCAATACAGTGTAATTTACATAGAGCACAGGAATAGAAATTTAGAAATTCAGAATAAAATAGAAAATACTAGATTTAATAATGTATAATGTTGGTGGCAGTTCCAGTATTTCTAAGCTATAAATTTATTAATTCAATATATCTGGTAAAATATTATGTATCTTTTCCAGACTTGAGTATTGTCATTTGTATTTTCTGAGGCCACTTGCAGTTTTACTTTTGTGTGGGGTTCATTTTGTAGATATGCTTTCAGAGATGCAATGCCTAAAGACGGATTTGGGTAAGAAAAAAAGCATACTCATCTTATCTACATAAGCCTAGTAAAGCATTGCATAAGTCCTTTTAGTCCTGTGATAGAGTATGCAGATGCTTTCAGGGACTGGCCAGGAAAGCATTAATACATTAAGCACTGTGATCCTGAGCCCTGCGGCTGCTGTGTCGGTGAATAATGCAGAGGATATAGCACATTTTGCTTCAGGCCTTTGTGATTTCTCTCTGTTGCTTCTTGTATTTAGATCTTTTTGGTTTACAAATCTTTTTTTCATTTAATTAAACCTTCGCACAAGTGGCATATTCAAAATGAAAGCAATTCAAGCTGTGGTAGAACCTGCAGTGTAACTCCTTTATCACTCACTATCTTAAATGTTTGTACTAATTCATATCCAATTCGTGGCCACGGAGTAGACATTGTCAATTGCCTGGGTGGTTCTAATGGAGCCACTTTCCTCTCGCTCCTTAATCTCACTCCCGTCTCCCAGACAGGCTAAATTGGTAATGACAGTGTAAGTCCATTTTCCCAGTGTGTGCTTTAAGGAACATACCATGGTTTATTTTTTGAAAACTAGTCATCCAGTCACAGTAAGGGGATTGTGGACAGTTAATTCAGGAGCCTGAGTTTTATATATAATTAATGGAGAAAACAGGACAGGCCTCCAAAGGAAGATGAAGATAACCTAATCTGTTCTGTATTTTTCTGTTCTCTGTATAGGAACGGATGGGTCGTGGTACTATGGCTAAAGCCAGGCAGAAGGTGACAGCGAGCACGCTGAAATGTCTGAAGTCATGTCAGATGTGGGGTTTCACAACTTCTATCCAGTTGAGGTTTAGACGCTGCACTATGTGTGGAGGAATAAGTACCCCCCTAAAAGAAAAGAGTAGTGGCCTTTGGGAAGTAAGGATATAATTTGACTTTGGTGGACAAACTCACGGTTGTGCACTTTTAGAAGAGTCATGTCACCTATGAACTGGAAGAAGGACAGGCTTGAGAAGCTTTGCAAAGTACGGGGAAAAAGGTTTTTTTTCTTTTTTCTGCTTATTTTGGGTCACTCTGAAAGAAGGGATGCTCTAATTGTGCCATGAGAGAAACAAAAAGAGAGCAAGACTGATTGTGGCTGTGGGGAATATATATATATTTTTTTTTTTTTTCCAAAAAAGTAGCATGCCATCTCTGCTCAGTTAGTGGAAATTAACTCTGAATGGAAAACACCAGCACTGTGCTGAGCCTGAGATAATACATCTGCCTCCCAACAGACAGTATTAGCATGGGGTCTCTGCTGTGCTCATTGCAGCTATGCAGCTCCTGGCTTTCAGCTGATGTACATGTGTTCATCTCGGACTGTAGACAAGGCACACCATTTAAACATGTTCTCTTTAGCCAAGTGAAAAGGTGACTCCTGGGAGGATGAGTTGTGCCTCCTGGTCACTCTGAAAAGAAGTTTCTGTTTATTCCTAGTGATTTCAGGTGCCTTCAGAAGCCAGCTTGTATAGCCCAAATGGCTCTTTGAGACCTTGGACATATAACATAGCTCATCATGTCCTTGCCTTTCATTTTCAAGTAATGATGACATTAATGACATGGGAGCTTAAAACATGATTTTTCAGATGAAAAGTACAAAGGCAAATGTATGGGTATAGCTGTCAAACAGAGTTACAGATTTATGGAAATCCATGGCATCATATTCAGTGGAATTATGCTGGATTACAAAGGACAGGAAAGCTTATCCAAGTGGAAAATAATTTTTAAAAGCCTTTTAAACTTTTTAAAGTCATGAGGGAGTAAAATTTTTGAAGTGAGACTGTCACTCTTTATCAATATTCCATGGCTATTTCTTAAATTCGTCTTTTAGTGTCTAGCCTTGCACCAACAGCAATGAGAAGAACTCTCCTAGTACTTCTAGATCTTGTTACTGGTGCTCCTTAGTTAGGTAATACTGGGCCTCCTTCTCTGTCTTTTTTAGAGGAAGAAGTAAGTAGCATTTCACAGGTTGTTCACAAATAATCTGTGCCATACCCCCTTTACCTGAACATAATAGGAAAGAGAAAACAGGCAGTTCTCTTGTTCAGAAACCCAAGCATTCCTTTAAAGATCCTCCCTCCAAACAGGACCTTTCTCTCGGCTTTTTCCTGTGACGATATGCACATGACTACTTTGTCTCTTCCCTCTGTTTTTCTTTTGCTGGGAGGCAAACAGACCTCTAGCTGCAGCCAAATGTGTACTGAGTCCTGCATACTCTGCTGGTTTGCGGGAAAAACACCACACTAAATTGTTTCATTTTCCATTCAGGAGTCTTGTATGTCTTCTGGTTTTAACCTCTCATTAATCAACATGGTAAATACACGTTCACTCATGTAGCCCAAATGAGTGATGTCATAGAATCACAGAATCGTAGAATGTCCTGAGTTGGAAGGGACCCATAAAAAAGTGTTGTAAACATAGAGGATGCAGGTTTTCAAATCCAAAACCAGAATATTTTGATTTTCCAGTGCAGAAGACCAAGTCTGAATTAAAACACTTGCATGCTGTGCTTAGATTCAAAACGTGATAGAAACAGTGGGTGGCTGGCTCAAAAGATATTAGCATGGATAGATTATAAAACTAGTCAGCAGTCGTAGGCCTCATGTACTGATAGATGTGATGAGTTATTTCATCTTGGACATTATTCCTACACTGACCCTTTGTGCTCTGGCCTGGAAGTAAATGATGCTCAAAACCATGCTTTCGGTTTTTTGGAAAGTATTTGTGGTTTATAGTAGTTCACTTAGTGTATTGGGGGCGACGCTATAAGACAAAGGAAAATCCTTCACATTTAAGATTAACACATAGCACTTTATAGCAGTGCATCCCCCTACGTCCTGTATGTTCAGAACTTAAAACAAAACTTAAAGCTAAACCAACCCATGACATTAACATGTACTCCAAAGGCTTCCTTTGGCTCTGCAGAACCTCAGGGAGCCCAGCTGTTGAGCTTGTGTTGGACTGGCTAGGTCTGGCAGGCAGACTGTCTGCTTCTCCCTTCAACCTGCTGGGAGTATTTCCAACTCAGCATCAATGTTTTATTATTTCTTTTTTTTTTCAGAAACACGTTATGCAATAGCATGCAATATATTGTGTAGCAATAGCAATAACATTTTTTGACTCTACATTCATTTAATAAAATATATACTCTGTAGTCATGGTTTCTTAACCTCTTAAATCTTTCCTTATTTTTACTATCAGTATGGCTTCATAAGGTAAGCAAGAAAGCACTCTGGGCCCCCTCAAAGTTAAAATATTTCAATCGCATGTGCTGACTTAGGGAAAAGTACTCCTTCTGAACTTTGCAGGTAAACCCACTGCATTCCTACAGCTGCGAACATCTGTCCAGCCACTGATCTCTTGATACCTGCATAATCTGAAAATAAATAAATAAATAGCCTTTTCTGTGCAAAGGAAAGCTGGGGGGACCTCAGTTAGGAAAGTTCATTTTATTAACATCTTCCTACACATTGTCTGGAGTCCTGTATCATCTTGTGTGATAGAAGGTGCTAGCAACACTTAGTCAAATATATTTGCATTGTAGGAATGGAAGAAGAGCAATTCCTAAGCACAGAACTAAGCACAAACCCAACAGTTTTGAGGCTTTAATTCAGCCGACAGTTTGAAGCTGTCATTTAGATAGTCCAGGATCATTGCTGCGTTATAGACACATGGTTGGTTACATTTATTTTCCATATTATCCACCCGAAAGTGGCATTTATTTTTCTTCCTGCACAGCAGGCTGCTACGATTGCTGATCTGCATTTCCACAGACACAGAAGAATCAGATCTCCTGTCTCTGCAGCAAACATGAGGGTGCATCTCATTTGTCACCCTCCATGTGTCTGAGGAGGCGGTGGTGGAAAGATTGAAAACCAGTGTGAGAGGGGATTAGAGGAGCTGTGGGAAATGGACTCTCAGGGACCCCATTCCCCGGGGGGAGATGCTCCATTGCCCCTCGTGCCTTTCTCCCTGGGTGCTTACCAGCCTTGCTGCCTGTGTGGCACTGGCAGCAGAGGCAGGCAAAGGCAGGCAGCACTGGCAAAGGCAGGCACTGGTGAACGCAGTCTGCCAAAACAGCACTAGCAAGAAATGGTTGACAAGAGGACTTCTTTGCCTTTGAACATTTCTAGCATAGAAACAGCCTCTGGCAGAATGGGATTCAGAGAGCTACATAGCATGCTAATAGCAACATTTTAAAAACCCCAAACAAACAAACAAAAAAATCCCTTTCCCTATAAATGAAGGAAGGAAGACATCTTTCCTTTCTGTTAGCCATGTTACTCATATGTCCCCAGCTGGTGGAGTGCTCTCTGTAAGGGTATGGAGGAAGGACATGCCAAGGAAACACATGTGCTGCCTGGTGCTGGAGGCGGCGCAGCCCCAGGGGCAGGTAGCAAGGACCCAGGGAGGGACAGTACAGGACCTGGAGGCAGATGACCAAGGAGGGCAGCAGTCCCCAAGCACAGCCAGGGGATCAAGGAGCACTATTAATGGAACAGACGTCTCACTGGTTACTACAGAGGCATCTCAAGCGCTTTTCCAGACTGCTCTGTGCATCTCAGGTCCTTGCAGTAATATAATGTGATGGCGACTATGCCGTTGTTCAGACGGCAGAGGGGCAGAACCTGTCCTTGCGTGACGGATTTATTGGTGGTGAAAGTATAAAACTGGTAAACCACAACTGAGAGAGCTTTAATTAATCAGCTCCTGTTCCGCAGCAGTGTTCCCACAGGTCCCAGGAGAGAGGTCAAAGCCTGAACACCATGTGGCTTTTCTGCTGGGAAACTCCATCATTGTCAAATCCCTCTGTAACTTATATAACATGAAAATAAAACAAATGGAGTTTCTTATAATTAGGTATATCATCCCTATCAAATCATACCAGGATCTGTTGCCCAGTGTTGCTTTTGCAATCACTGACTGTTTCTGAGCGAAATAAAAGTTTTACCACACAGCAGAAAAAAATACGTTTCAAGCTGGTAGTAGTAACATCTCAACCAGTGCTTGCCTGATTCCTTAGATTTCCACCTACTTGTTTGCTGTCCGTGGCACCAGCAGTGTAGCATCTAAGTCGCTTGTAAAACAGTGCAACTTCCATCCAAGTTGCCCAGTAAAAACAGTAAATGCTTAAATATCTGTTTGAAGGAGAATACACAATGTTTCACATTCATGCTGGTTCTGTTAACTCTTTCCAGAATAGTTAAAATGATGTCTGTAATCCTTTAGCCAGTTTCAAAAGTGATGCCAGCAGTCTTTAAATGTCTAACATGGCTCCAGTACTTTTTCTTCCCCTCATGCTAATAATTTTTATAAAAGAACCCAGCCAATGCTAGGCCTATTTTCTACATTTTTAGAGTTGCCAATTGTACTTTGATTACTTCTTTATTAAGATCATTTGGGTAAATCCAGAAGGATATTTAGATCCTTAAACTGATTTATTCACCTAAACTCCCAAATCATCTTGAATACCAGCCTCAGCTTGAGATGAGTCACCCTGTTAAAGTGCCTCTTTCTTTCGAGAGCTCCATGTGACTAGTTTAGGCTTAAATATCTAGCTTCTGGACACCTAAGTCAAAGTAAATGAATCCCACTCAGGGAACTCAAATAATTGTTTAGCTGTCCTGGAACTGTCTTTTAAACTGGGACCTTTGTCTCAGATCCAGCACATCAGCAAAAACTTGAACACACTGGGGAGTGTGATTGTGTGCTCAAAGAACTTGAGTCATTTGTTCTTTGCACACTTTCAATGAAAAAAAAAAATCAGATGGAAAATGTAGCACAAGGAGCTAACTCTGTTAGGAGCTGAAGCTCTGATGAGTTTCTGTGGTGCACGTATTCCTGATTTAGGACTTACTTTTTATTTTATCCTCCTTTCAATTTGGGAGGGAGGGGAAGAAAGGAGGGGAAACATGGGTTTTTTCAGCATTTAATATCAGTCAGAACATTTGAGGATGCTCATACAACAATAAAAATACCCTAATCTTTTGTCTCAAAGCCATGGAGAAAGTCTGCCATAAACAGGGCTGCTGTTCAATTTTATTTTACTTTTATTCGTACTGGTATTGAAAATGAGCAACAAGGGAGACCACAGGTGCTAAAGCACTAAAGAACTGGAAAACAAATGCAATGCTTCATTTTCAGCCAGAGGCAGGTTACAATGTTTCCTGGGAAAAAGCTTTTAACAGAAGGAAATTTTGCAGTAAACCGATGGTGACATTAAGCAGAATGGACTATAATTGATTAATGTAATCTGCATATTTTGTGATTATCTGAGATATGGCTACCATGTAATGAAAATTTTGCAACACTCAAAGCCTGTGCACAAGGTTATGTCTTCTTGCATAAATCTGAGAGCATAAAGGGGGTTGGAGGAGTGCTTTAAATTGCCAAGGATGATCTGGATGATAAAACTTAAGTGCAAAATGAATATTAATTTTTAGTGCAGAAAAATTAGCTGAGTCTTCAAAGATTGGTGGTACTTAACCTTTTCTGGAGTACAGTGATCTGCATTATGCTGAATTTTTAAATTATTTTACTCTTGCAATTTTACATTTGTTTGGTGTGTTTGTGATAGTCTGTTCTGGTTTGGACCCTGTAAGAGCACTCGCGGGAGATGGGAAGTTCTGGAGATGGGAGCAGGAGCTGCATGCCCTGAGTTTTTAGAGGAAATGCCCTGTCTGCACGTAGTCACTGACATCTTGGCCAGCCCAGTTTAGTACCAGTGACCCCTTCAGCCAGGGGTGAGCTCCCCTGAGGTGAATGCACACCTGATGTTTCCTTTGGGGCAGTACAAAGAACAATGTGAAATTTTGAACATTGGACTTCCCAGAGGAAAGCCTTTGCCATCCTCCAGGCTATTTTCTCTGTGATACTAGGATTTTGTGTACCCTGCCAAAGGGATCAGTATGCCTTCCAGCAAGGATACATGTTTATTCTTGGATAAATAATTTATTATAAAAATATGCAGTGAGGAACCCTGGAGTTTCTGTGGAAGTCACAGACTAAGCTACCCCAACCAAAAGCGACCACTGTCCCCCTCGCCCCCTGGCCAAGTTATCTGAAGATAATAAAATTTGTCAGAACTCATTTTGACTTCCTTTACTTTTGTTTTAGGAGTGGTAGCTTCTTAAGTCACTCTCTTGTGGTTCAGAGTTTGGGTTTCTAGGCTGCACAGCCAAGGAGCTGGATGTTACCTGAATTGTCCATGGTCTGAGTACTCTGCACATTTCATGAAAATGAGCCTTCTAGTAAATTGCTATTAGAATTGCTATAATCACTAGTCATTAAAAAATTCAGGGTTTTTAGTCAGACTCATTTACAGCTTATATTGGACTAATATCCTTACAGTTTTCCATTACGAGAAGATTAGAAAATGTGTACTTCCATCTTTGCAGATCAAATCACCATCATAGCTGAGATGACCGAGAATCTATTTGCAAGCAATTTTATTTGCGTTCAGTAAATCTGTCAGACATAAAATCATGATATATGTAATGTTACTATAACATACTCATCTGTTAACTACTTCTGACATTTTGTGAGAAATTGTCCAAGAACTTGCAATCTCAATAAAATTTATTTATCTAAATGAATGTGATGTGTATAGTTAGATTTTTCAGATGGAGGAAAAAGTAGTTTTACCATTGAAATGCCTGTTTGTGTTCTTTGTCATTATGCAAAACCTAATTCTACAAAGAAAGAAAAGGCAAGTGAAACCTGCAAAGTCATGTGTGACTGTCACAAGTGAGAGGAAATGTCTCATTTGCAAGACATGAAAACTCTAACTCAGAAAAAGGATATGTTTGTGAAAAACAGACACACTGGTTGTTTTTTTCAGGTATTTGATTTATCTGTAATTTGAAATACTTTTTGAGAAGATAGTGCATTTTTAAGTAATTTCAGATATTGAAGCATTTTAGTCTGTGTAAATGCCATTAGACCTTCAGTGTTTGCCAATTATTTATGAACTTCCTCTTCCTCTTTCATTCCCCAGAGATCAGTTTGCCTCCACCAATGTGGCTTCCCTCCATCGATGTGGTTTCTGCATCACTGCATGAGAATCAAGGGGATATAGAAAATAGTTGTCTCTTTCTGTACTTGGTGGTAGGATCCTTGAATCCACTTGCTGCTTTCGTTTGCAATGTTGTGGTTAATGAAGGAACAGCCTTTGGGAAATAATTATTGGTAATCAGCCCACTTCCAGGAAAATGAACTTTATAATACAGCTTATCAGCCAGGTCTTATGAAAGCCAAACCATCTCCTTCCCCTGCCTAAGCCAATAAGGCCATCAGGGAGAAATCCCTTCCCTTACCCCAAGTGTTGAGGGAAGGACCTTTCCTGCATCACAGTACTGTTGCATTTTAGGGTACAAAGCCTTAACATGGAAACCTGCTCAATGGTGGAAACTCCCTAGAAAAACAATGAGGAGTTAAATGGGATGATCAGTTCTAGCTTTTAAGTCTTTTACTTGCACAAGCTTCCCAGTTGAACTTCAAAGGGTTGATCAGAGACACAACAACATTACCCTTCAAAAAGTCCCACTGGGTAGGAGGGTCTGGGGAGCCTGCCACCACAGGAGGTGAGGAGGTGAAGGTAGCAGTCAGTTCTCTGTGTGTCTTGCAGCAGTTGTGATTCCTGAATTTGCATTCGAAAGTGGCAGTAAATCTGTCTCCTCTGCACTCTCTCAGCTATGTTTATAATGAGCAATCAATGGCTGAAGTGTTGTCTTGCTTTCTAGATGAGCATTGAGCTCATTTGAATACTAATTAGTAACAGGATCTTTTAAACAAAATGTGCAACCTAGGGAGAAACATTATTAGAAGTGAGTTCATTTGACACATAACTGCCTTAAGTGTACACATCTGCGTTATAGGTATTGTTTAATAAAAAAGATAGACCTAACACATCAGCAAGCAATTACAAATATAGGACAAAAACATATTGGATTTGCATGTTTTGTTCTGTATGTATACAACATGTCATGCCCCACTAGGTGTCTTAATGTTTCCAAATGAGACAGAATAACGTAGGAACAGGCTCAGTCTGCAGCTCCTGCAAGTTGCAGGACTGAAAGCTTGGGTAAGAATGTAAGATCTAGTGAAAGTTGAGAGGTCTTCCAAGAATTAGTTGTTTAAGGACATCCTGAACCACAGGAACATAAAGGTTACCAAGACTTTCATGTTCAGCTTGTCCTATGGAAATATTTCTGTATGCATAACCATCGTTTTCATCTTGATCTTTTTTTGTTCTAATACTTTTTTAAATTGGGGCACCAGAAAGGTTTTCAGTATTGAAGGTGGGGGAATAGTATGGGTTTTGCAGTGGCACAATCCCGTTTGATGTATCATTTCTTTTCCTTTCTTAAAAATACCTAATAGAGGATATCCTTTTAATTCCTATTGCACACTGAACAAATTCTTTCTGTAGAACTGAATGTAATGCCTCCAAGATCCTTCTCCTGAAATGACGTTATCTAGAGTCTTTCATTGTACGCACAGATAGAGCTGGGTTTTATCACTTGAGAATTTTTATTATTGTTCAACTCATTTTCTGGATCACTTATAAATAGTTTAACAGAACACGTCCCCAAGTGGTTCTTGTGGGATTCATCTAGCAACTTCCCTAAAATGAACACCTATTTCCTAACTTTCATAATGCGTAACTTGATGAGTGCTCCAACTGCTACCTCATTAAGGAAAAGGGCAGCAGTGCTGCTTTTTTATTCAGTAGGAGTGTATTCAGAACATCTATCTTACATAGTCCCTCGCTAGTTTATGAATCCCAAAGAAGCTTAAGCCTCAAATAATTATCAGATCTCCTTCACCCTAATGCGGCACTGCTGGTCAGATACTTCTGTGTCTGAAGAGTATTGCTGTGGACAGCTCTGGCATCTATAGATTTCAGGCATAGAAAGCAACTGAACAGGAATTTAGATGGCCAAAATCTGGTGTTTAGGATCAAAATAATTCCTAAATCCTGGGAGTTTAAGTTCTTTTGCAGCTATAAGCTAAGTGAGTAGTTTACACAGTTAGATTGGGAAAGGCTGGGAAATCTCTTTATGTAGGCACATACAATAGCAATTAGGCACCAAAGTAATGCCTCTGTGCTTCAGTGGATTTATTCTCTAGGCCGGTATTTGAGGAAGCATCCTCCATCAGATAGGTGGTTAAACAATTTAAGTTACCTTTAAAAGTATACTTGGAGCTTTCATCGTGAAATTGGGTTTAAATATACAAATAAATGAATACCCAAAGTGAAGCTTCAGTGTCCTTCATAGTCAAAGGTAAGTGCACACATCAGCCCTCTGGTGATTGATACTTTGGAAATACAATGTTTTCATACTGCTGATGCAGAAAATAACTTAGGCATGGATCTATCCCTTCAGAATTTTCTCTGTGGTAGAAATACTCTTTCTACTATTTCCTTCAGGTAACCAAAACCAAACTCTTTAAAGTACTTGACTACTACACAACTGGAGTCGACTTATATTTCAGTTTGATAGTGCATAGCAGAAGAGTTCATTCAGGACCCTGAGAACTCCAAAACACTTCTTTTCATACAAGTGCCTATACTTAAAGACAGAATGCCCTTTGCAGATCTTATGATACAAATATTCTGACTATTTATTCCTTGGAGAAAAAGCTGTGTTCTGATAGGACCAATAATCATACTAATAAACATCATGACAGAGGAGAACAAAAAAAAGAGGATATAGATATTTATATAGATTTTTAATTTAAATTTTACTGTTTGTATATTTTAAATGGCAAATAATATTTTTGTTTAAACACAGCTTTTGAGAACACTGTTTATAATTCACAGATATCAAGATGAATGTTTCCTGAATAACGAGAATCGTAGATAAATAAATAACCTATTCTTGTCAGTGTATAGAATTCTTAGCATAAATACAGTTAACCTTCTTTTCAAGTTGTCTGATAATTTCAGTCAGCTAGGTTGCTGAATTACCTAAAACATTAGTAGAGCTTTCTAGTGTCTTTGTATCACTTTAAGGTGACTGTTCACCTTCTCTGTCTCTAAAAAAAGGGATCAAATTTTGTAAAACCAGGATAACTTGGCTCCAAACACAATGAAATAAATAGAGCTAGAAAGATGTAATAGAACTAGTAAAATGATTTCTAGAAAGTAAGAATGGTAGCAGTGGAAAACAAAGTATGTGTTCTCCAACCAGTGTAAACAAAGGTATGTCTGCTTTGCTCAAAGGATATTCTTCTCTTGTGCCACAGGCTCGTTGCTTTATTTTTGACACAGTAGGCTCTTAAAGTTCTTACCATGTCATCAGCCATTATAAAATCTCTATAGTCTTAATTTTTTGAAATCACTAAATAAGTGTATTTATCTTTTGAATGTGTTGATTTGGCACTTGACTGTCAGCAGCCTGGTGTAGTTGAACAAAACCCTGTATCATAGTGAGGACCCCTTCCTAATGTGGTGATGAGGTTTGGGAATGAAGTCTGTGCTAATTAGTGTTGGTCACTTTGTGCAGAGACTCATCCTCAGCAGTAGCTCTAGTAACCACAGCTCACGCTGTGGCACAACCCAAATGATTGTTTTTAAACCCTGAGACAGTCAGGTGTATAATCTAGTGCTGAAATCTGCTGATTGAGCTAGGGAGGGCACTGAAAGCAGCAGGCCTCATCCAGGTGTGTACTGAGGCTGAAAATTAGACATTTGTAGCTGAAAAAACAATCTCTTTATCCCCAGAGCATTTTTCAGACCTGTCCAGCAAGGAGAATAAGTAATTTATGTTTTCTTTCCACTGACATTTGTAGCCCTGTATCTCGGTAAATATGGTGTTGCCATCACTCTTCGTAGGCTGCATGCTTTGTGCTAAGGCAGCTACACAGGGCTTGGGACCTGCCGGGCTTGCTCTGGGCTGGCATTGGTCGGCTCCCAGCTCCCTTTGAGCTTGCTTGCTTCTTGCAGCAGTTATCTAATGGCCAAGTGATTCTTACCCATGTTGTTTTAGCTTTTGCCTAGATTTGTACTAAATTTGTAACTGAGAGATAGCAATAGTAAGTCATTATTCTGTGTAGAGGGTGCCGCTGTGGCCCTAGACTAAAACTGCAGCATGGGGGAGTACAGGGGTGGGATGGAAGTGGAGGCCTTGAAAGCAAAGGCACAGGATGGTAAGGCTCCAGGGCTGTAAACAGGGACTTTGCATCAAAGTCAGTTACTGGTCGTTAAAAGAGTGCAGCCTTGGGAGCTGGGCAAAATCACTTTATGAGTAACAAAGAGAGCAAAGAAAAAGTACACAGCATATATAAAACTTACCATATATAGTGAATTTGGATGGGGAATGGAGTTGCAAAATGATGGAGAAAAAGCAATTTATGTAGCGTGTTCACAAACCTAAAAATCGCCCCAAGTGTTTCCTGGAGAGAGAAGGAAGAAATTATCACCATCATTATTATACGTCTTGCATCAAAGGACTCAAGGTGCTGCCAACTCACAGCAATGCATCCCCCCCACCAGCCAAAGCCATTAACCTTAGGTCCCCCCAGGGCAGTAGAAGGGTGAGCCTAACACCTGGGAAAGGTTCAGACACTAGGAAGTTTTGTGTATGTGTCATTTTACCTGCAGGTAATTTGAGCTGCAAGTGTTAGTATGGAACTAGACTACTAATAATTCTTTGATTAACTTCTACAACTTTATTAAGGAAAAAAAAAAAGACTTAATATAAAGTATGTTTTTGCCCATAGTAAGAGTGTAACAGCTTGGTGGGAGTTCAAACAACCTACTTTGTATCTTGGTTGCAACAAATTGGTAATTAGCCTCTCGTACATAGAACCATGACATTTTGTACTCTCATTAATTAAGGCAAAGTCTTCTTCCTGAATCTGAAGGTACCCTGAATGCAGCGGTCCCTGGTTGTTATCGTAAGTTTTAAGACGAACATAATCTTCTTGGAAAGCATCTTTAGGTATGGTAGTTGTGCATTTCTGGTTATATTCATTGAACATCTTCGGCTTGTTTAGTTCTAGCAGCAGTTGTGTAATGACCAGGTGATTCTTACCTATCCTGTTTTAGCTTTCACTTAGATTTTTACAAGTGTAGGACCATTTATAGGTTTGTGAACTCTATCTCTGCTCTATCAGTTTTCTGGCAGGTAATTTATACATAGTTCACTAGCTGTTGGTCACACTGATCACTGGTTGTAGCCTCAGTTTTGGTACATACCACTTTATTGTGTTAACCCTTCCTAAACGTTTATTTTCTTTCAGAGAATTTATATTTTTTTGTTCATCTATGTTCACCGCAGGTGTTCGGGCTCTTTCAGTAGTGGTTCAATGGTTGTGTTATATTCTTCTACTGATTTGTCTTTGTTTCCCTTCTCACCTATCTAAACAAAAATGATCTAGGTATAGCTTAGTACCTCTTTGCCATTAAGATGTTGTTGTATTTCATTATGAAAAGCATCAGGAAATAAAGCACCCTTGAATTGAAGGGCGTGTTTGCCCAAGGCAGCACTGAACATACACAATCTCTGCTCCATTTCACCAAAGTAACTATGAGAATTTTAATGATGCATCAAGTATAGAAAAATAATTGTTGTCACCTGTATCTCCAGAAATTTCCTCTGTTGTCAGCAATGTTCTGTCTACATGCCTGTATTTCATTATAGGGTCTCTGTGGCTGATTGCAGGTGTTGTATACCCACCCTCTTAGCTCTGCTGTGTGAGCTCTCCTCATGTACTCACCATCTCCATCTTCTTTATTTTTCTTCCTGGAGTAAGAATAACTGGTTTAAAAACAAGAGTCAAGGGATGGCTAAGCTTTTTTACCTTCACTCTGTAGTCTGCTGAGAACTGTCCCATTCCACCTCATCCATTCTCAAATTGTTCCTCTTTTTTTTCTTTGTTTTCTCTCTCTCCAATGATAGGACCTAGGACCTGAAAGCTTTTTTTTAATCCCAAAACAGGTACCACCAAGAAATTATATCTATTCTGATTTACTTGTTACTGTGTAGTTTGCTTGTTACAACATCTTGATTTTTGCATTTATGTCCAGATTAAAAATTATTACGTTTGCATTTGTCAAACTGCATGCTCATTCATTTTGTTCTGTAGCATTGTCCATTGGTCTTATGAATAATGCCTGTGTAGCACCAGCACTGTGATTATCATCTTTGTCTAGTCTCTGCACTATACTTTTATTTGCAAATTCGTGCAAGTTATGAAATCCACTGCAATTCTCATATTGTTCTTCAAGTACCCGTTGTTTCTTTTCATAGCTGTATTTGTTACCTTATAGGATGCTCTATGTCTTGTATTGATGACATTTATCTCTGAGATCTACACAATTCCTGCTGCAGGTTTCTCTTCTTTTGTTCTTGGATATTCTGTTATTTCAATTTTATGAGGACATTTTTTATTCATCAGTCTGAATTGTGTAATTTTGTTTGCTATGCAAACTCAATTTCTTCTTTCAAGTTCCTTCCAGCAGTTTTATTCAAGCATTTTGGCTGGGGTTCCAGCCAAAAATCAGTTCTCTGTCAGCACACATCCTTTTAAAATGATAAGGCTGCTTTCTCACCCAGAGATAATTCATCATTTTTCTTGGCCTTTGTGTTCTTATCACTCTAACATTTCACTTTTGCAGGGGTTGGTACTCGTCAAATTTCTGCTGTAGAGCTTTATAATTCATTTTCCCTGCTTTGGTCAACTGGAAATTATAGAACACAGCAGGTGTTTCAAAATATCTGTTATCTTTTATGAGGGAGTGGGATATGGAGCCGTGCATCAGGTTAAGGGTGGGTGGGCTCCAGCACTGTGTGACAAATGCTGTGGAGCAGCAGAGGAGGATGATGGAAGCCTGAAGCACATAGTGTTAGGGGAGCTGGGTTTTGGTATGGAATATAGTACTGTCAGAGTTGAGAGATGAAGGGAGTTGGCATGCAGACGGGGGTGGAAGAGGATCAGGACGAGGGGGCAATTGACTCTGGAGGGTGGTGTGTGTTTCCTCTGCTGTGCTCAGCCCGCAGTGGAATTAAACGTTATCACTATGCAGTAAATAAGAACCATATTATTAACCTGAGGGTCAGTACTAAGAGAGTACTATCATGGATCCAGAAGCCCAGGGAATCTATTACATTCATTTTATAAATCAGAACTGATCAGGTCCTGGGTTTGTTGTTTTTTTTTTCTCTAAGATCCAGTGCCTAAGACTTAACTGCGTTTTGAATGTTTTCAGGGTAGTTCTCTACAGTGAATCCATTAGGCTTTCAATGCCCATTGTCTTTCACTGCAGTTCGGTTCACATCTACACAAGTAGGCTTAAGCAGTTACAGTTCCCATGCTAGGGCTGTGGGCAAATGACTGGGCTGCTGTATAGATCCTGGCCAAGGCTGTGCAAGCTGAACAGGGTCTGGAAGACTGCTGGACATGACATGGGAAATCGTAGAACATGAAAAGCTATGAGAATCTGACAAAAGTTACAGACAGCACCATGGGGAATAGCTGGAACTCACAGGTGATTAAGGCAGAACTACATGAGAAACAGCCAAAGTCCACAGGTAATTGGACAGTGCATTAGAGACCTTTAGGGGTGCAGAGTCTTGCAAGAGCAACAGCACTCAGATAACCTTATAAATAACACCATATAAGATAGATTTATGATAATCTCACTCATTTTCCTTTCTTGTAACAGATGCTAGGAAGTCTCATAATCTGTCTTGGTCCTTACCAGTACTACATGACTAGTACTACGTCATTAGTGTTTTAGTTTGACTTAGAAGCACAGTTTAGAGGAGAGCCTCCTGATCATTCCCAATGACTGGGCCATTACTTACAGTGAGCACAGATCACGGGGAGTGAACTGGTCTCCTCTCCTATGAAACTAAACCAAAGTTGGGCTCCCCAAAGGCTCTCTGACTTCTAATGGGACTCTGTGCGACCAGGCTACACCTAGCAGGAAGCAAAACCCACTGAAGTGCTAGAGAAGGGGTAGTACCGTCATCCTAAATACAAGTAGTGTGGATGTTGGGTCCGCAGCACTGACCATTTTGCTGTGCAGTTGGGCTGTGCTGCTTGCTAATGAAGACTTACAAAGGCGTTGTCCAACTTCATGTGCTCCTGGGAGAGCCCATTTATCTATACTGCACTTGGAAAACTGTATTACCTGCCAGTAGGTGTAACCCTCCATATCGACAAGTGTCTCCTCACATGCCAGTGTGAGTTATGTCTGTTGTTTTGGTTGTTAGATACCTGATACCTGGCATACGATTAAATGTAAAGCTACATTCAGTCCTGAAGTACTCAGTCGTATTCACTGGCTTTGGGAAGCAAAACTTGGTACAGTGCTCACATGGTCTATAAGTTCTTACTCTTCCATATTTTTCCTGAAGTGATTTAAGTTTCTCTCTATCAACACACACACTCGCAATAAAAGAAGCATTTTTCTGACATTTTCCCCTGTTGTAGGAAGAGGTACTGTGTGAAAATTCAGTCTTTAACCCCATGCGTTCCACAAGAAAGAACATCATTAGATATCCTCAGAAAGAGATGTTGAGGATCTCACAGCCCTAGCCTGCTGTTTCCAACAGCTATAGAAATGACTGCTGAATATTCAGATAGAAAGGATGTGCTGCACCTAGGAGGAAGGTTATAAAACGATCTGTTTTAAGAATTCCTGAGTTAGCTGAGAAAATAAAAGACAAACATTGTTGCAGTTGCTACCACCATACAAGCATATACCTGACTTTCTGTAAGACAGGTCTGTGTTACAAAAGCATGTTCCTGATGTCTTAGCTGTGCAAAATCCTCATCAAAATAATGACCCAAACATTATTTTTTACTTTTTCTACATTTGAAAAAAAAGATCTAATTTATATTTTTTACAAAGTTTGTTGGTATTCTTCTCCTGAAAGACAACTTTTGGGGCTTTTTGCTGGTTTTTTTAAGAATCTTAAAAAATGAAAATATGAAAGAAACTTTCAGCAATTACTGGGATGTCACTTTATAACTATTAAAACTTAATTCTGTTTAAATACTTCATGTCAAGTTATTCCAGAAGCTGCAATCACAGAAAACTTAAAAGTACTGTAACATCTCATGATAGACTGTTATATTATGCTCTGGTTCTTACGGGCATTTCAATGAGATTCAGCTAAAATGCCAAAGATACTTTAACTGTAAAGATAAAAATACTCTACCATCTGTGCTGCTTATCTTAATGTTTTAGTTTTCAGTTGAAAACAATTATGTGAATTTTCAACTTTTTAAAATAAAATCATGGATCACATTTATTGAGTTATGTTTTTATCATCTGCAAAATGTTGGCTTATCATGGACTGAGATCTAGTGCTCTGGAGCTAAAGGATGTAACTGTTGTGTATTCTGTGAAAAGTCCAAAAGTCCTTGGGGCTGGATCTTCTACTGTAGATAAAAAGAACTGTATGTGTATTGTTTGAAGCATAGTATCGTGCAAATGTTTTTGGTGTCCAGCAATGGTGTAAATTAGGCAAGGCTAAAATAGTGAAGTTAATGCAGAATTAAATAAGCTAAGTAAGAACTGTAATCTAGTGTTACAATTTTTATATCAGATATCTAAATGTTCATGAAGTATTATTTTAGTATATACTAAAAAGCTATACTACTTAACCAATTTTAAGCCAATTAGTTTACTTCTTTTTCTCTGATTATGTTTTCCATCTATAAAATGCAGATACACATACATATTTTCTTCAAAATGACATTTCTCAAAATATTTTTGAAGACTTGAGTTTTCAATTCATCATTCATTTCTGCAGCATTACTTATTGATAACTTGTATAGTGATGACATAAATTTTTCAATATGTTGTCATAGCCAATGCCATTAACATCATCACTATTTTATGTCTTTGCTTTTTATGCAGAGGTAACTCCTATGAATGTGTATTACAATTTACATTCACTATTTCAAAGCCTTGTAAAAGAAGGTGGATTGACGTTTCAGGACATTAACATAAAGTAGGATTATAAGGCTTATTTTGTAGCTGGAAAACTCAGACTCTAAGATTGTCAAGTTAAATCTAGGTGAGGTGAATCACCATCTTAACCAGTGTACACTAGATTACATTGGTACCATACGTCAGAACTGGGACTGAAACTCAGACCTCATGTCTCAAATAGAAGTACTAGGGCATACTTTCTTTTAGTGACACTAAAATGAACAGCCTGCAGATATTCATTAAATAACTTAAAGACTTTCATAAACAATACCATTTGCTAAAGTGCTCCAAAATGGTTAAATAGATCTTTTTTTTTTTTTTTTGTGAACAGCTAAGATTCAGACAGATTAATGCAGCTTTTCCATTATGAATTTAATATTTCAATACTCACTTCTGGAGAATTTAGCATTTTTTCACTGTGCTGATTAAAATCTGTTGTAGATGATAATTATGCTGGTTTTATCATTCAAACACTCAAAATTGATTTTTAAATCTTTAAGTGGCTTGTACTAGACTTTTATTTCTCAAAGGGTTTAGAAGTCTGCTTTTATCATGTCCTTTTGTCATGTTCTCTGTAAGTGGTGAATCAATGCAAAATTAGCAGATTTCCAGTTCTAAAAAAAACCCCACCCTTTTTTCATAGGAGGAAGAACTAAGGAAAAGTGGAGAAGCCAAATATGCACACCTGAGTGATGAGCTTCACGTATTAATTGAAGTGTTTGCTCCACCTGGGGAGGCGTATTCTCGTATGAGTCATGCCTTGGAAGAAATAAAAAAATTCCTCGTTCCTGTAAGTGGCTTATAGCATTCTTCTGTGACTGGTTATGGTTTTGCTGCATTGAGTTTGTGCCTTTTTTAAGCACTTTTAGCTCAAGGGGAAAAAAAAGTTCTGTTGAACATTCATCTTTCATTCTTTTTTCTCAGGGAGATGCCAAACAGGCCATTAATTGTCACAGTTGATCCCCTGATATATATTCTAGATGTTTTATTATTTCCATTTGTCATTGTTTTTTGCTTTCCTTTCTTTTTTTTTGGAGGGAAGGGTGGATTACTTTTTCTTCTAGTTGTGGACATCAGTCATTAGTATGAGTACACTTTCAAGGTTTTTGAATATTTAAGTCTGTAAAAACATTTTTGTATATGCAATGATCTTTCTAAATATCTTGCTAATGAAGTTAATGAATTTCTTGTGGAGCAAACAGCATGAGCAAAACATTCCTCAGACGTTTCTATTCACACAGCTCATCATGACTCAGACCACAGTTTAGCAATCGTCCATCAACTAGGAGAGCGCAGAAACACTCTAAAGCTGGGAACCTTTTCAGTTTGATTTATACTAAATATATCGCTTTCTGAAATATTTACCTGTCTATTGATTTTCCATCAGACGCTCTGAAATTCATTTTCTCCACGTTTATACAGTATTCCATAATACTTTAATACTTAAAATTTGTCTTAGAATTTAAGCATATGCATACTAAATACTAAGTAAAGGTTGCTTTGTGTACTACTAGAATTACGTGAGTTATCGCCTGAGGTCTATCCTGAGACTATTTAGCACTCTAAAAATGTTTAGAACTTGCATTCCTTAAAAATAATGTAATGGGAGCTTGTTTCTATTTATGATAAAAAAATGAAGTGCAATAACTGTTCATGTCTCTCGATAATAACAGAAGGATTCAGTGAATGCCTTTTTATTTTAAGTAATGTGAAGCCAAGATGTTGAGGTGAGGCATACACGTATTTGCATGGCAGAACTTAAACGTTTTATTTGGTGAGGGCTTCTTGTCGGGGGAAAGGGAGACTACGTTACAAGTACAATATATGAGTACAGTATTTAAAATGATCAATTTTAGAAAAACTAAACATTTTTTTAAGAATACAAAATAAGTAACTTAAAATTGTTAAAAAATAAACAGCTGGGTATTTGTTTTAAATAATAAAGTTTATTGGCACCAAGTGAGTGCCCATAAATGTGGTACATTTTAAACAAGTTGACTCTATCTTTCTGCTTGTCCCTTTCCCTCCCCTTATTAAGCTTCCAGTTTGGGAACACTGGTAATAAAACACTATTTCAAATTCTGGGAAATAACTGTGAGACAAGAAAACATTTTTTTCATGATTTCTGACTCTCTGTTTAGCATACAGTATGAGGGACAAATTAGGTCAGTGTCATAATGCTGGCAACATAACATGGAACAACATTTTGGCTGCAGGTTAATGGTGAAGATCTGCCAAGCCGTAACACTGAAAGAAAATTTATAGTTAAGTAACACATTCCTGAAAAGTCTGGAGTGTTATAGCTAAAAATGGTAACAGGGCCAATTACAAAGATTGCCAGTCTCTGTCCTTTGGATAACCCTATTTCCAGTTGTTCATGACTTTGCCAAACTTTAATTTGTTTCTGTAAGAGGTTCCTGTTTAAAGTTGCCTTTGTATGTTCTCTTCATTCTGGAATAGTGATGATGGTACCCGTTCCTATGCCCCCTGGATTTTTAACATCCATTACGTATTCTGTCCAGCCTGAGAAAATCTGTTCTGGGTGAATAAGGGAGAGAGCAGTGTGTGATGAGAGTGGTGTTAAAATTTGTGGCATGTGGCTGTTGTAAATATTCAACATCTGCACAAGCATATATTTTGTGTGATACATTATTTATTGATAAGGATTATATGTATTTTCCAGCACAAGTATAACAGCTACACTGGAGGAAATACAAACACAGGTTCTTTGTTACAAGATTTTGAACTTGGTTGGCAGCGGCAATAATCACTCCAAACAACTAACAATTGTACTTTATGACTTGTTTGTTAGTTTTATCCCCTCTGCTTCATTTCAGATTTACAACAATTTACAAAGCAATTATTAACTGGCTGGTTACAACGTGTCAAGGGGTTTACACTCAAAAAGCTTGCACAAGATAATTTCCTTTCTGTTCCCTATTTACAGCATCTCTTGAATTTGTTTTATGACGTTTTGTTGTTTATAAGTCCTAATTTATTGCAGCAGTGAATACAAGAGTTGCATGACAGGGATGAAAGCAGTAGAAACTAACAGTTTTATCTGTACCAAATCAAGGATGTAATAAACTATTCAAATGAGTTTTCACATTGCTTATGAATTTTGTGAAATTTAAGTGAAATATTGCTCTCAGGATTTACACTGATTGTCAGTAAGATGGAATAATGTTTTTATACTTTATCCATAAGTTTTAACGAGACTGAATTTTAAAATAAATGCCTTGAAAATGTAATAATAGAAAAAGAAACAAATGTAAAATAGGATTGAGGAAAAAAAATTGAACGTTTATTAACTGAAGCAAAATTTTAATGAAAAAGTACTTTTGATTTAAATGTGATTACTTAATTTCCCACCTTTGACCTTGCCCAAGAATAGTATCAAAATTTTTACTAGTGAAGATTTCACCTCCAAGTCAGGGGTAGAAGCTAAGTACTGCTATTTACATGGGCTGTTCCACACGTTAACACGTTTCAAAGCTGCAGGCAGCTTGGCCTCAGGTGGTGCAGTGGGATCCCTCCAACAGGCATTTCAGTGAATGATTGAACCCTAATGTCTGCAGCCTTTGGTAGTTTGTTGACTGACGTGCTTTTAAAGCCAAGTTGCTTCATTTAATGTCTGCTGCTTCCATTTTGCAGATGACTTGAGGTCTGCATGGGAGCTGCCGTCGGGGCATTGCTAACTGGTAGATAAGATGTATTTTGCAATTGACTTTGCTATATCTTATGTCAATTTTATTCAAAACTTTGGATTTGGCAGGGGTGTCATATCCAATTACTAGCTAGATATTGTGCCCCAGTATTGTTTTGATGTTTACTCTCAATATGAAAATTTGAATATAATTGAAATATGACAGATCAAAAGACCCATGATTAAGTAAATAGGATTAATACCTCAGAGTTTAGAAACACGACTGCCAGCTCCATTTTTTTTTTTTTTGCAACCTAATAAAAGTAAAAAACAAAATGTGCTACCCCAAGTTGAGGTTTTAGGGTAAAGAACAAATTTGGAGCTAATGTTAACATAATGTATGTTATCCAGTATTAGCTATGTGCAAAGTACAAACAGCAGAGATACTTACTAGGAGGAGATGTTTTGCAGATTCGTCTCTGTGGCCAACACAGATTCAATGAACTGGTGAGGGCAAACCTTGAATACTGTGTTCAGTTTTGGGCCTCTCACTACTAGAAAAACATAGAGGTGCTGGAGCATGTCCAGAGAAGGGCAACGAAGCTGGTGAAGGGTCTGGAGAGCAAGTCTTATGAGGAACAGCTGAGGGAGCTGGGATTGTTTAACCTGGAGAAGAGGAGGCTCAGGAGAGACCTTATTGCTCTCTACAACTACCTGAAAGGAGGTTGTAGTGAGGTGGGTGTTGGTCTCTTCTCCCAAGTAACAGGCAATAGGATGAGAGGAAATGGCCTCAGGTTGCGCCAGGGGAGGTTTAGTTTCTTTACTTTAGGAAAAGTTTCTTTACTGAAAGAGTGGCCAGGCACTGGAACAGGCTGCCCAGAGAGGTGGTGGAGTCACCATCCATGGACAAGTTCAAAAAATGCGTAGACATGGCACTTCGGGACATGGTTTAGGAGGCATGGTGGTGTTGGGTTAACAGTCTTGATGATCCTAGAGGTTTTCTCCATCTTAATGATTCTATGATTCTATGATCTGACTGCCAAGTGCTTCTGACCTGAAACTGCCAGGGACCTAGGTCTGGGTGAAGAACCTAAGGCTGATGTTGTGTCTCACTGCCTCAGAATGGGATGCAGGGTCAGTGAACTAGAAGGGGAGACATTTAAAATGGCCAATATGGGGGAAATCGTTTAGAAGCTTTTCATGCTCTGCTGACTTTAAAGGATTCATAGCTACTAAATGCTGTGAAACTTTCTTCACCATTAATGAGCACTGATACGACATCATTCTTATCAGATAGGTCTATATCATTCTGATTTACATTCAAACATACAAATATATTTTCTGAACAAGCTATTATTTCCATAGAGTAAGAGGCTGTACCATCTTTAGGAGTTCTGTGCTTCCTAACACAGGCAAAATCTTTTTCTGATAACCATTTTTATCCCTTCAAGCAGAGCATTTTTATTTGACATGGTTAGCATCCCTTGGGACGAGGAAGGAAGCAGATACTGATCATTCATTTTATGTGTGAGTGCTCTGTAATAGGGAGCTATTATGTAGAGGGCAGGTTGCAGCTGCGGTGACACGGCCACTTTAAAAAGATTGTTTACAACTGTGCAGTCAGATGATCAGAAATGGAACCAATTACCACTTTAAGAGCTTCTGTTCAAATTATTTGCATACATTTTCCTAGCCACTTGTATCTGCTTTAAATTGAGGCATATTCGCAACATTCAAAGGCTGGGAATAAACACATGGTTATTTAATGCAATGCAGTTGATGGGTGATCACTCATGATGATCTGACTATATACCTCAGTATTTTCTGAAGGTGATAATCAGATCAGATCAGATTCCTTTATTAGGAATTAGTGCGATGAGGCAGCGGGTGAATGCAGGTTTTTATGTTGTTGCTGTGAATTCAAGCTACAATGTCTCCCAGGCTTTCTTGAGGACGCCTGAGTCTCTTAATGAACAGTTAACTTCAATCCTTTGATCTCACCTTGCTTCATACCATTGAGTGAAATAATTTTCCTACTAATAATTTAAGAAGAATAAGCATTGCCACTGATCCAGCTTGCCGCATCGGCTCTTCAGTCTTCCTAACTAAAGATGGAAAATTATTGAGAAAAATGAGCTTTTCAGTGGGAAAAAAAAAGTTACTAATTTCATACTGGAAGTTATTCATACCAGAAGTCAGTATGAAAAAACTGAGATTTGTGAGAAGTTAAAAACAAACTTTGATACCAGTTTGTTTCAGTAGGAACAATTAAATAATCTTAGAGTTTAATCCCTTGAAGGTCTTCCTCTAGCCAGTTGTTCAAAAGAAATTGTTGTACTTCAAACATAGTAAGGCATATATACTACAGACCAAAGTTGGTAACGATCTGTTATGCCATGTTGTGCTGGCTATATTGTAGTATATACAGCACATAGTAGCTATTTTTTGTCAAAACAAAGTTTTGACTGTTTTATGATAAGTATATGTAGGTGTATGACATTTATTTTGCATGTTTTTATGTCATCTGAATTTCTTCTGTGCTACAGTATAGTAAAATAATCTGTATTTGCATACCATTTCACACCCCATGGCTTTGTAATCTTACTTTTTTTTCTAAATGAGCTATATTACTGGGGGTTTTTCATTCTTTTTGTCCTCTTTCGAAGATATCTCAACAGGGGAAATACTTCCCTAAGCATAATGGCGAGCAGCAGCACAGCTCCATTTCCAAGAATAGACATCTTTTATACCAGTCAAAGTAAATAACTTATACTTGCACATTCTGCAAAGGTACTTGCAGTAATAAATAATTACTACAGTCATTATTTAAAAACTGTGATAAGGAAATTACTTGAGCAGCTGTTTCAGTTGTGCTGGGTTCTGTTTTTCCTAGTGTGCAACATCTTGGGCAATTTCATATACAAGTTTTGATAATCAAGGAAAAAAGATTCAGAGACTCTGTCAGGGCCTAAAATGTCATCACACTTTACCTCTTCACAGCTTTTTTTCCTAAACGTTACTTGTCAAATCAAATTATTATAAATATGTTCAAACACAGGCGTATTCAAGAGAGTTATAATTTGTGGACAGTGGTTCTTGACATTTTACAGACTGTGGAGTTTTTCTTAACCACGATATTGGCCAATTGAGCTTGCGTAGTTTAAATCACTCGTTTTAAGTTCGATGAAAATAACCCTAAAGCTATCCCTCAAAGTGAAGGTTTGGGGGTGGAGATGTACACTAAAATGGATTTTTAACTGAAAATTAAACTCCAGTATTTCTCAACTGACTGAATTTNTCTTCAGATTTGTGTGATGGTGAGTGGATTGCCTGTTGGCATGCCAGACCAACAAGTATCTTCTGTCTAGGCTTAGCTCCCAGCTGCTTCGAGGTGGTATAGCTAGTTCACAGCCTCATGTTGATACTCCCACTCTGAGTGGATTAAGACCTTTTTAGGTATGCCAGAGACATTTTAGTCTGGGAAAGCAATCCTTTGGTGGTGTCTCTCTGACACACAAAGGAATCAATAGAAAAGGCACAGCCTTACTGCCACAGCCAGCCCTTTGTTTTGCCTTTCAGATTAACCAGATATATTAACCTGATTGGAAGTTTTTCACGGACAATTAATCTGAGCATACTATTGAGGCGTGGCTGTAGTTTAAAGAAATATTTACAATTTGTTTGGTGAGTCTGTATTCATCAGCAGTTTTATAGGCTTGTCTTGCTGCTTCCTCTTGCTAAGATGTAGGTTTTTCACCAGTGACAGATCAGAAACAATGATTTAGGTGTAGGTGATAAAATTCATGCAGAGAAATTTGAATCCTACAGTATTGCTCCTGGTTTCTTAACAACAGGTCTGTAATATGTAGCAAGAAGTTGGCTATGGTATTGCACGTTAGACTGTACAAACCTCTTCGCCTCACAGGGACCACCAGACCCTCCTACACATCTGGCATTTTATTTAAGAGCTCTATGTGTGAGTACAAATTTGGCCAGTCTCATCAATGGCAGTAAATGTTGGGTATTTGACCCAGTGGAGAGGCTGCAACTTCATGGTCTGAAAATAAAATTCCATGTGGTCCTATATAAAAGTAGGCATGAAAAGTTATATAAAATAATTGGTTTTCATGCAAAGAATTCCTTTGTGATATGAATGAAAAACGGTGTTCGAGATGTTGTTATGTGTTTTCATCATATATACTAGTCTCTTTTTTTTTTCCAGCCATCAATATGAGGAAAGAAAAGGACAATTTTGAGGTTATAAATATGAGATAAACATAAGACTGGAAGCAAGGAGATAAGAGTTAATTCTTTTGGTTCTTTCAAGGAATTGGTTTATGGCTTAGCCAGGTTACTTTATCTCTGTTTCACTTATTTCACCAAAATAACAATGGGATTTTTGAGGTTTAATTCATTCATGGAGGTAGACTCAAATAACAGATTTCTTTTTCTGCTTTAATTCAAATTGAAAAGCATACTGCAGATAATACCTGGGCAGTGTGTAGGATTTTTGGTTTTGTTTGGGTTTTTCATTTCCTTGTTTGTTCTTAAAAAAAGAGGGAGAGAGGAGGGTTTGGTGGCATTTTTAAACTTTATATCCATTTTTTTTTAAATGTAGCAAAGGTCAGTGTAGCCAATTCTAACAATGCCAAGTTAGCTTGCTTAGGAAAGCATAAAAGAAAAGGCACAAATACAGAGTAATCTTTCCTCTGTTGTGTTCTTTCAGCTTCCAGCTGTCAAAAATTGGGTTTTTTCAAGGCTATATCGGGACCCTCTTGCCTTACACCCTGTGGTAGA
>WEKW01000327.1:60341-83473 GCA_013389905.1 Sula dactylatra
TGCATTAATTCTTCTGAGTTAACTCATCATCAACTATCCACTTCAGAATACTTCTACTGATAATCTGGGTGTACCTACGTAAGATTAAGTATGTACAGTTATGTACTTAAATATCATCACTGTAATTATCTCAGCATAATAACGACACAAAAATAATTTTTAAAAATAATCACCAAGTTCATGGCTAAAATTTGTCCCAGTAAACAATAACGGTGGATATGATATGTGAGCAGTTGTATGAGGATGTTAGAAAATTACATGTAAGAATTCTGGCAGATTTAAGCCATTGAGAAAGACTAGATCATTTCTTCTGGTGTTGGAAAGTTTGCAGGTGAGAAGGCAGAATGCAGGGCTCTCAGAGGTATCAGGTTCTAGTGCCCAATTGTAGTCACCAGATTGAAATTCAGCTGTTCCCCCTCTGTCCTGTTCAGACTAGACAACACTATAATTCTGAATGTAAGATCTGAGAGGGCAAAGGCAAAAAGACCCCAAAGGTCCTGATGCTGTAATGCAGTAAAAAGGGCATGTTGCTGCAGGAAGAATTCCTGCCTTAGAGTCCCTGTTCCCAGGGCTGGTTCTGGTTTTTTTCTGATGTCACTTAAGTAGAAAGCTCTAAATGCAATCCTGGTAATGAGGAACAGAGCCTGTGGCTTTCTTCTCACAGTGACGCACTTTCATAATTTGGAGATCTATGACATTGATGATCCACAACAAAAGATGTTACTATGCAGGCTGGTGGTTTTATAGTAACATCTGTCTTACTGTAAGATTTATCTGTTTAATTCTAGCAACCAAAAGAGTAGAAAAAAAATCTCAAAACCCTAATGCTAATAAAATCTGCTTGCCTCTGGGATGTCACAGGATTACAGGGTGTTCGGAGGCTTTGTCATCCAGGAGGATGGGGCAGGTAGCAATCAGGTAGTCAGTTGTCCAGGGTATGTATTTGCAAAAGGCTGTTCAATACATGGGCATAGGGTAGAGCATTCTTTGATCATTACTTGGTCTAAGTCAAACTCAAGGAGTAGGAACTTTTGACAAAGGTTACTGGAAATGAAATGTTTGTTTACTAAGTTATGTGTTTGCAATTCTGAATGCTGAAGGCCATATAATGGAATGAGAAGTAGCTCAGAAGTTTTATGCACCCCAGGTGGAAGGTGGGTATCGGCGAGAGAAGCCTCCTGGGCTCCATTTTCAGGACATCTGCAAAGAAGCAACTCTTACCATTACTCACCATTGCAAAATTGAGAGACTCTTCTAGGCAACTGCAGTCTGGGGGCATCATAGATATAAAAGTTTAAAGCAAAGGTGGAGAACAAATGCTTTCAGTGTCAAAGAGGAGGGTTGGAATGAGCTTCCCTTGCAATGGATGGATGAAAGGCAAGGCAGGCTCTGCTCATACTTTCCCAGAGGAAAGGAAAGGAGAACGCAGCAGGATATAGTTGCTAGAGGTCCCTGGTTCAAAACACATCTGCAACAATTTAGCTAGTATGATCCAGGATTGCTTAGGTAAGTAATCAAGGAAATTACAGTGAGTACTTATCAGCAGAAACTGCCCTTAATAATGTTGCAGTTAACCTGGTTTTGGAGAAAGAGATGGACATCTCGTGAGTTATTGTGGCTCTCTTTATCAGTCCTCTGGGAATCTTGCATTTGGGAGTCTTTCTCCTCTTGGGAATGACAGTTTGACTACAAGGACTTTTCAGAAGTTCAGTGATCTTCTCTGTTGTATTTTCGTGTATATTTATTTTTACCCAGGTCTTCTATAGAGGTCCTTTGCTTTTTTGAAGAAAAAGAGAGGACTTGGAAGGCTTCTCAAACTAAGGTCTTACTGCGTTTTTGGAACAGTAATTCTGACTTTTTTTTGAGCCTTGGGAACTCAGTAAGAAAGTTATGCCATGCCAAGCTGCGCAATGCAGTTTAAAGCTAGCTGGTGATACATTTAATTTGTGGGAAGTAATTGAAACTGGGTAAGGTGAATAACTAAATTACATTTTGACCTAGGATCATACCAAAGTTTTTGTTGGAATTGATCAGCGTGGAGTTCCACTAAGTACAATCCCCTCTGGTACAGTGTTAGCAGAGTGAGACCATGGCATTATGTCGCAGGGAAATGCAAGACTTGCTTCCTTTTGTGTTGGATCTTTACTGTGGGTTGTGTATAGCAGGAAAGGATTTCCAGGTTTATGTGTATGAATAAGGGATAAAGGTGACTGCATTGTGTCCATGGACAGATGTTGTAGCACTGATAAACAACCCAGATGTCAGGGATCTATTACAATAGTTTCTTCATTCTTTGAATGTTTACTCATTGCACTCAGAAAAGCAGACATTAGAACAGATCTGCAGATGGAGACAAGATCCCCTGCAAGGCTTTAGATATTTTAGGGCTGAGATATTTTAGTGGAGAGTTACTAGTTAAATTAAAATCAGAGAAGCAATTTATTTTCTTCAAGGTTAAGCTGGAAAAGATGGAGCCTGACACTGCCATAAAGTGCTGATTTTAATAAAAAGCACTCTTTTTGTCTCATTACTTTAATAGGATTTGCTTAGTTATATTTCCCTTTTGTAAAACTGCTAGTTAAATTTATACATTGTAAGGCCATAAATATAAATTAGTGAACAACTGAACAGTCTCTTTTCCAGTTAAAAGGCATGATTTGGAGATTATATCCTCAGGAGATTTCTGAGAGTGCTGCTAATGACATTTCATGTTCATGAAGTTCATGTGACCGAGGTTGGGAACAGGCTCCTATTTCGTCCCTTCCTGAAAAGGGCTCTGGGAAGAAATAGGGGAAGAATAAAAACCTCCCCCACACCACTTTTTTCCCTCCTGTAATAGTCTATATAGTTGCTCTTTTAATAGACTTAGATCTTGAACTGGCAGAGCCAGACAGTGACATACTACACAGTGGCTCAAATTGTAGGACCACACTTACCAAAGGGATGTAGGAAGCATCTTCTAGAAGATGATTGGCCAATACAGAATTGTCCAAATTATGCAAATATCCCAAAGAAAGGAATATTGTTAAAATAGTATTTACCTTCACATACAGGGATGTTTACAGTTGTAGATATTTTTAAATTGTGCATTAGCAACAGAGTTTTAGTGAATCACATAAGTGGTCACGATTGTCGTTTTAACAGGATTCTAATATTGATTAAATATTGAAACTTTACTCTTAATAATTCCAGTCTTTTCTTTAGTGCAATAAATACAGAACACAGTGTAATAATTTTCAGATACTTGGTGACTGCTTAATCATTTTTCTCTCCAACTTTCCGTTGGTAGTTCATACACTCCAGGAAAAGACGGACTTTATGTGAAAGCTTGCCTAACTTACCATTGAGTCTTTACCTTCTTTTTTTAATTTTAAATGAAGCATTGTCCTATGATGTAGTAAGGGAAAAATAGTAAGACATGTATTTTTCACCTATTTTCTTAAAGAAATTAGACTAACATAGCTGTAGCATCTATGTGTCAGTCAGAAAATTTGAAATTGAAGAGGTTCAAACAAATTGGAGGAGTACAGGCTTTAAAGATATCGTCTACCTGCTATGTGAAAACTGTTTTCTTGGTCAAGATGAGTTTCAAAATAGTAGCACCATCAAGGAAAACTTTAACTTCTTAAGATAAACAATCCATTCAACATTTATGCATTTTAGCTTTCCCAAACAACATCATGTAGCAGTAGTAAATCCTTGTATTGGGGTTACATGGCAAGGTTTGGTAGCAGGGGAGGGTGACTACAGGTGTGGCTTCTGTGAGAAGTTGCTAAAAGCTTCCCCCGTGTCTGTTAGAGCCAATGCCAGCCAGCTCCAAGACGGACCCGATGCTGGCCAAAGCCGAGCCCATCAGCAATGGCGGTAGTGTCTCTGTGATAACATATTTAAGGAGGGGAAAAAAAACCTGCACAGTTGCAGCTGGAGAGAGGAGTGGGAATATGTGAGAAACAACCCTGCAGACACCAAGGTCAGTGAAGTTTGAGGGGGAGGAGGTGCTCCAGGCACTGGAGCAGAGATTCCCCTGCAGCCCATGGTGATGAAGACAGTGAAGACCATGGTGAGGCAGGCTGTCCCCATGCACGTTAACGGTGGAGCAGATATCCACCTGCAGCCCGTGGAGGACCCCATGCTGGAGCAGGTGGATGTGCCCAAAAGAGGCTGGGACCCTGTGGAGAGAGGAGCCCAGGCTGGAGCAGGTTTGCTGGCAGGACTTGTGACCCTGTGGGGGACCCACGCTGGAGCAGTCTGTTCCTGAAGGACTGCACCCCATGGAAGGGACTTACGCTGGAGCAGTTCATGAAGAACTGCAGCCCCTGGGAAGGACTCACGCTGGAGCAGTTCATGGAGGACTGTCTCCCGTGGGAGGGACCCCACAATGGAGCAAGGGGTTCATTGAGGAGTCCTCCCCCTGCGGAGGAAGGAGCAGCAGAAACAACGTGTGATGAGCTGACTGAAACCCCCATTCCCCATCCCCCTGCACTGCTCAGAGGGAGGAGGTAGAGAATTTGGGAGTGAAGTTGAGCCTGGGAAGAAGGGAGGGGTGGGGGAAAGGTGCTCTAAGATTTGTTTTATTTCTTATTACTCTACTCTGACATGATTGGTAATAAACTAATTTCATCAAGTTGAGTCTGTTTTGCCCATGACGGTAACTGATGAGTGATCTCTCCCTGTCCTTATCTCGACCCATGAGCCTTTCATTATATTTTCTCTCCCTGTCCAGCTGAAGAGGGGCAGTGATAGACCAGCTTAGGTGGGCACCTCATGTCCAGCCAGGGTCAACCCACCACAATCCATCATGTCATCTTAAGAGCCAAGTAGTCAAGGCAGTTGGAGGCACGCTTGCAGTACAGAAGTGAGCTGGGTAAGATGTGGGCTGATGGCCTGGAAGGGATCTGAAGCGATGCAACCAGTGCGTTTGTGGAAGGTGGTGAATGGAAGACTCTGGGACCAAGAATGTGGGAGTGTTACCTTGGGGCTTTTGTGGTGAAGTTTCAGGTGGAAATCAGCAAGGCTGGATTCAGTTCAGCAAAACTCAATGGGGAGCAAAAGAAACCAAGTCTTACGTTTCTTCTGCTGGAGGGAAGAATGAAGATTGCTTTTTATTATCTGAAGGCAAGATGACTGTGGATGGCAAATGCAATTTTGTACTAGAAGTAACTCTCATAGCTTTTCTCTTTTCTTTTCTTTTTTCTTTTCTTTCCTTTTCTTTCCTTTTGTAATTTTCCAATATTAGAATCTGATGGCTGAGAGAAACTTTGGCAGTAAAATATTCCAACACTGGGGAGACATTTTGGTCATTTATTTCCTTACTCTGAGATGAAGACATATTTGGAAAAATTTAGCACTACCAAGTTCCTTAAAAGTCTTGCGATGATGACCTCGTGAACAGAGTGAACTTTGAGCAATGATTAATGCATACATGGGGACATTGAAACCATTTTGTTTTACTGATTTTGGACGGGTGCAGGTCTGTTGAGGAAAGAAAGGCTGTTATTAGCCTCTGAGCCTCTCAGACCATTAACTGCCTGCAGCCATACCAATTAAGTGGAATTATCATCCCAATTAACCATTGTCCCTTGCCAGTCAAAACTCATTTGGTTTAATTCAGCTCCCTAGGAAACGTCCCAATTAACCAGATTTCCTAATTATCTGCGTCCTGATTAAGTGAAGTGTACTGGTACAGCCTGCATTAATAAAGGAGAATATTCATGTTGTTGCTTACATCATTTTCCAAAATTTTGGTTTACAGGTAATCTCAGAAAATTAATGTCCCACTTAGGGTTTTTGTTCCAGTCACTACAGACTTAAAAGTCAGTTGGGCCACTGACATAAGTAATTTCAGCAGGACTTGCCAAGAAAGTGCTATCTGTAAACAAAGGCAGCAGAGGTGTTTGTATGTCCTGTTTTAGACTGAAGATTTCATTCAGGTGGGATGCGGCCATGAGGTTAGTACTTTGGTTGGTGAACCATTGTGTCTTGATCTCGGAAGATCTTTGCAGACTCACGTGAGCAGAGATACGGGGCCAGATTTTTTTATATATATTTGGACACAGAATTAGGCACAGAATGTATCTGAAAAATGCTGCAGTTCTTCATGAACTACTCCAGAGTGGGTCCCTTCCATGGGGTGCAGTCCTTCTGGAACAGACTGCCACGCAAAACACATTCAGACTATAGTCAGTGCTTAGTCATTATGCTGTTTGCTTCAAGGTATGGTTTAGTTTGTTGACAGAGGACTTCTCAGATACTCCCTGGGTGTGTGACCTGTGAATAAACATGAAGCTGAGTTGGCTCCCAGTAATGTGTGATACTTCACATCACATAAATGAAACAAGATGATGGTAGTGGTTGAAAGGTGGGGGACCACTTGAAGAAATTAAAAGCCTAAGATATCTCATTCATTTGATTATATTATATTGTGAGTAGAGTGTATTGCCTTTGTAATGTTATGTAGCTGAGTCTGCTAATTATAGTGTTATAATGATTTTCATCCAAGAATCTCAAGTCTTGACTACACAAACACACTTGGGGAAGGAGATAGAGGTGAATCAATTACAGGTATAGAGCAAAGTTCCTGTATGGATTTCTTCTAAATAGGGAATAAAAGAGCTGAATATAGTTCTGCATGCAGACATTTTCTGTGCCTTGTCATGACTTCTTAATTGATTTACCTGAACTTCCCTGCAGTTCCTTGTCAAAAAATCCTGAGACTCTTTTTGAAGCCTTGTATGACCACAGTTACTCTCACTGACTTGCTCGACATGGGCTTAAAATCAAGCAAACTTGGTCTTCAATTCTGAACAGGTGATTGCAGGCTGGGGGGGAATTCATCACTGTCCCTGTTTTGGCAGAGGTATGACCTGAATCTGCCAGCACATGATAAATATGCATAGACAGAGCTTTTCAGCAATACAGAAATTTTCACCGTGACTATTTATAATCTCATACGTCATTCATTTGTCATTCACAAAAAAACAGGTTTCCAGAATAGTCGCAGGACCTACCACATAAACCCACAGCAGCTTTCATTCTCACATGGGTGTGATGGGTACCAGGAGGCCTCAGCTGGTGGAAAGGAGCTCTCCTGGATGTCTGGGGGAGCTCTGCTACTTTCACCAACTCTAAATGTTCCATTTTTTGAATGAACATTTTTTAGGATTTTCTTCTATGGCAGTCTAACCATAACCAAGATGAGTCAAGTCAGCACAAGGAGCCCCATGTACAAGAATTAAGCCCTGCACTAAGCCAGGAAAAGACAACCTATCAATCCTGAAATATTAAAAGTGTAGCATACAGCAAAGGGACATTATTGTGCAAAAGTGATAACCAAAACAATCAGGAAGTAAGCAGGCTTGCAAAAAAGATAAAAGCCTGTTTTATCTTTTCTGGGTGGCTTAGGTATCTCTATTTATGTTTTAATCAGATAAAAGTGGTAGTGAAAGAGAAAAGAAAATGTCAGTGGCTTGATTGCTTTCACGGTTTTTACTGTGGGAGATATTAAAAACATTAACAATAGATAGTATCATAAGAGGTTTCTGATAACTTATAATTCTCTCCAGCCAGCTGGGAATGAAGAAGCTTGAAAATGTTTCCCATGTGAAAAATTTCTCTGTCACAATGAAATTTTCATTTTCTGTCTTTTATGCTGTGACTTTTCAGTCAGACCCACTTGGGATGTATTGAGCAAGGCAATATTAAAAAAATAATTCTCTAGAGTACTCCTTCAGCACTGTCACATAACTTGAAAACAGCTGAACCACACTCTTGTCACTCTCTTCAAGCTGAGATGAAATATTTTCATTCATGTTTGTTCTTGAGGTTTCCCAGCTCTCAGGATTCGCTTAAATTTTTAAGTTCCTCAAACCCTAGATAACAGGCAAAATCCACATTGGAAATCGGCACACTTTCATTAAGGATTATGGATTGTACATGTATCATCCTCAGAGGTAAGGGATCAACATTCAACTGATATTTATCTTTTTATTTTTTGAAAACTGATAAAGCAAAATAGGATTTACTTAATTTTCTGTTGGCTGGATGTGTTGGATAGTTGTATTGATGACAGTGATTGAAGGTGTGAATACCAAAAGATAGAATTACCAAAGACAGAATTTCAGGAATTAACCTGGCTAAGATTAGCCAGATACCCATATTCCTTATGGACATAGTCTTTGCAACCAAACTGTGCAAGGCAATTTAAAATGGAAATGTTTCTTTTAACTGTATGCACATAATTTATCACTAAAAATTAAAAAAAACCACTTCCACTTTCTTGGTTATGTTTTTTTGTGTTCAGGACCACGCAAATTTAACTATTGCTTGTACAGAGAAAGCATAGAAATGTGATATTTTGCAAGTTTTTTTCTTCTTCTCACTACTATGTTGGTTGCTGGAGCACTTCAGTGTTCAAAAGTCCTGCTTCTTCCAAGCATTCTAGCTGCCAAGTTCTGTTCTAATTGCAAAAACTCAAAGGAAATAGCAGAAAAGCCTTTGAAAGATAAACCATAATCATTGAAATGGAAACTTCTGAAGGCATGACAGAGTAGCAGCTCTCTAGAAGGAAAGCCTCGTAGAAACCTGGAGGTTTTCCTGATCTAAATTACTTTGAATGTATTCATTTGAGTAATACCATCAATAGGAAAACAGAATGAAAACTAACATGCTAATTATAACTTTATGGGATTTAGAGATGGAAGAAAGTAACACAGATAATCTCTTTACCCCTGCCATTGCTGACTTGTTCTTGTGAAAACAATCTGTGTGCCTTGTAAAAAGACCATTAAAAATAGTATACGGACAAATCAAAATTAGAGACATTAAATTTGTTTTATTGGTTTTGGCTGTAGCTTGTAAAAATCGTGTTACATTTAAGTAACAAAAGAAATTAAAGTTAAAAAATATTGCTATGTTCAGTTACAAGCAGTACTGTTTTGAATTTTCATCAGCACCCTGAAAGAAATAAGCTCTAGATTTCAACAGAGTTATTAATGATAACTCCAAATTGTAGCAATTAATTACGGTCTTATCCCATTTTTAATCTGCTGATACCATGTGCTTCCTCATGTCCCTGTGAAAAGAAGTTCTAGAAATTCCATACCTGTTGTGTAAAATATTTTCTTTCACCTGTTTAAACCTCTTTTGTGCTAGCTCGATGGACTGCCCTCTGCTACTTGGGTTGGGGGGGGTGAGCAGGGGGAGGACAGAGATTTGGTGTATTCCAGTTCCTTATTCAGTTTATCCATGGTCAAATTATTTCATAATTTTGAAAACCTCAGTCTTGTCCCCTTCAATATTCTCTGTGTCCAGTTCTGGGCTCCCTAGCACAAGAGATGGACATACTAGAGAGAGACAAGCAAATGGTCATAATGATGATTAAGGGACTGGAGAATCTCTTGTATGAGGAAAGGCTGAAAGAGCTGGGACTGTTCAGCCTGGAGATGAGAAAGCTCAGGGGGTTCTCATCAATGCATACAAATAGCTGAAGGGAGGCTGCAAAGAAGACAGAGCCAGGCTCTTTATAAGTGGTGCCCGGTTATGGGACCAGAGGCAATGGGCACAAACTGAAACACAGGATGTTCCAACTGAACATCGGGAAATAGCTTTTCACTGTGAGGGTAACCAAGCACTGGCACAGGTTGCCAGGAGAGGTTGTGGAGTCTCCATCCTTGGAGATATTCAAAACCCATCTGGACACAGTCCTGCGCAACTGGCTGTAGATGGCCCTGCTTGAGCAGGGGTGTTGGACCAGATGATGTCTGGAGGTCCCTTCCATCCTCAACCATTCTGTGATTCTGTGAACATTCACCTATCTAAACAGAAGAGTCCAGGTGTCTGAAATCTCATCTCATAAGATCGCTGCTGTGTCCACTGGTTCATTTTAGCTAATTGCCTTTGTGCCATCTCTCCATCACATCCTCCATTATTTAGCTATCCATCCTCCGAGTAACTCCATTACGTCCATCCTGAGATGGGCAGACCAGAATTTCACTTGGTACACAAGATTTTACATAAGTAAAATGAACTGTTTTGTTCTCAGTTCCATTTTTGGTGATTACTGAAGCTTTTCTGGCTTTTTAACTCACTTCATATTGAGCTGTTTGGGATATTAGAGTCAATGTTTTCGCTCCTGTGGAGCATTTAATCTGAGGTACTTTTAATCTCATTGACCAGAGAATTCAACATCAAGTGTTTTGAGAAAACTGTTTCATTGTAGCAAGGGTCTCATTGACTTTGATTGCAGTTCTGATTGCTGCATGACATTAAGTCAAGTTCTGGGAGTCTCAGTTTGGAAACTGAAACCCCTAAGGGCAAGTGTTGGCATAGCTGACTTGCCCAGTCCAACTGATCTGTCTATCCCATGCTGTCCTTTCTCATTCACTGTATAGTTTCTAACTTCTGTAGCTGATAAAACAACGGTTCTACAAGCAATGTTTTATAGTATACAATGTACCTTGAGCACTACTAAATCAGTACAGTGACTTACAAGGACTTTTGTTGAAAAAGCCATTTCTTCCACCCTGTCTGTGGATATATTAAAATTAATATAAAGCATGTATTTTTCAGAGTATTGCAGGAAATCAAAGATAATGGATAGGAATATAGGCTAATACTTCTCCTGTCTTTGAACTGTAACTAATAATTCATGTAGAAATTAAATAAAACTGCTAGTTAATTAATATAGAGCTTATGTCTGCAGGTTTTCCAGAATGCGTTAGCAGCCTATTTTAACTTTTGTCATTAAATATTGTATTTTACTGAACATATAAATATTTGTTTTAGCAATTGTAGACTCCTGTAAAATTCTTGTACCTACCATTTAAGAGTACAGAGAAAATACAGAAGTCACCCCATACTTTTTTATTTACGATGTTGTCAAAAAGTTGCTGGCAGCTGTAAAATCCCTTGGGGAGAACTGAATCAAGTAATTGTAAGAATGAACTGTAGGGGTATGCAGTTTTTTGTCAGTAACTGTCTCCATGCTTTATTCTCTGGTAATTCTTAAATAATTCTTAAATCATTGAACATATCCATAGTTATTAAACTATTTAGAGAAAATTCTTGCAAATCTAACTTCTCTTTTCTCAGTTTAGTATGACTAATATTAATTCATGCTTGTATTCTGTGAACCTGTTATGTTTGGAGACCTTCACCTCCAGTAGCTTGTAGAGAAGCTAAGAGTGTTGTATAGTAGTCCAAAAATAGAGATAGGTGTTTCATTATTCTACTTGCTATATTTCAAGCTTAGGGAAATTGGAAATATTCCCCAAAGAGGAAGGGAATCGCTAACAGGGCTATGAAGTCTGGAGTGTTGATAGGGTGGTCCTTCTGCTTTGGGCTCATTGTTGCATGTAAATACATAAAAATTCCTGAAAGCATAAGCCAGAGTACAGGAATTCTCTTTTCAAAGTAATTTTAATAAATTCTAACTGACAAGGAGAAGAATTAAGTTAGCTAATGTTACTACTTTAATACTGAGGTTAACACATATCCAGAGAGTGGTCCTCAGCTTAGGAGACATTAAATTCTTGCCTGGAGGTTATATTAGTGCAACAGAAAGAGAGGGGTGTGTCTTCTCCATACTGCTCTGCTCATCTCACAGTGTATGAGTTGATGATTAACATACGCTCCTGGGAAATGACAAAATGTGGGTCTGAACTCCATCAAGCAAAGCTGATCCTAGACTCCCAGAGCAGAAGCTCCAACAGGGAAGCTGTTGCTTGACGTGCAGTGTTCTCTCATGATGCTTTTTGCAGTTTAAAGAGAGCAACACCAACAGGGACATTTTCTGAGACACTTGATGCTGGAAGTGTGTATTTGGCATGTGCTGACAGATAGTAGACAGAGCCTCTCAAGGCACTGCAATGAAGGTAGACCTGGTGTGTTCAGAAATCAAGGTGAAGAGCTCATACCTTTTAAGCCCATGCTGGCTATGAATGGTTGTCAGCACAAAGGTCTGTGCTCTGGTGAACTTTGTGAAAAAAGTATAGGGAACCCATGAAGTTTTGTTGCCTTCAAGATCAGATAAATCATAGCAGGAAAAAGTTCAGGATTGTAGTTACAACTTTAGAGCTAACTCTGCCTTACTCTCAGTTTTGGTGTCTATGGTTTTCATTATTCAAGAATACTGAATAAGAAAAAGGCAGGCTTAATCTTACATGTAGAAAACTCTTGTTTTCTCATCTACAATTCATAAAGAGAAGGCAGACATTGTAATATGGCAGTCTAGGTAACAATTCTGCTATTAAATTTTCCAGTTGCACAAATAAACTGTTTTTATCAATATTTTAATTTCATTTGGGCAGGATGGGGAAGAGATCTCAGCAGATGGTTGTCATAAACTCCACACCTCATTTTGGAATTAACGTACAAAGCTATCCAGCTTGGCACTAACTACACAGCATAATTTTTTTGCATGTTCGTGCCAAAAGAAATCTGGCATAGAGAATATTTTACTAATTATTTTCAGATTTTATTAACCAACATCAGACCTGCTTAAGCTGAGGTTGCTCTGTCTATAAATCTGTATGTTTCATAGCTTTATGAGAAAAAAAGAGTCAGTTTTCACACAGCAGTGACCTAAATCACTAATTGTTAGCATTATTGGGTAATGTAATCAGTAAACTTTCTTGCTACTGTAACATGCTATTGCCCAAGAAAAATGGTTGTGCCTATATTACAAGTAAACTTTTTGAGAAGAGAGAAGTTTAGAAGATGTACTAATACTCATAATGACAAAGTTGTCATTGTTAGGATTATTTAAAGAAAACTTTTCTTATTTTTGTAACACTTCTGATTCTTTTAATGGGGGAACAATTCCTCAGTATAGCTTTGTGTGAAGGGAAAAAAGGTAGTATCATCAGCAGAAACTCCTCCCCACCCATTGTCCATCTCATCCATTGATTCAGTATACATAGTATCCTAACAAGTATTTTCATTTCATCCTAACTCTTAAATAAAGTTAAAAAACCACAACCCACTATGCAAATAGAGAAGTTTCTGAAATTCCATGCTTGCTTATGTAATTAGTATATTACAAAACTAACAGCATGTTGTCTTTAGAAGTACCTCTGAAGTAAGGATAGAAATACCTCTGACAGATATTAGATACCTCTGAACGAGGTTAGGTAGTTATAGAAAAGGAATGAACACCAACAAAGTCCAGGAGCTTCTTGCTTACTGTGTCTTATCTGTGAACAAAGGTTTTTCACATAAGAAAAATAGTATGGATAACATTTCAATATCAAAGACTGATGATAAAAGTAATAAACAGAATCTCAACAGAGAAATTGGGATGTCTGTGTTTTAGACATTAAAAAACAAAGACCATTGATAAGCTTTTCAACACATAATAGAATCAAAACATGTGGAGTTGAGTCCTCTGAATGCCTTAGCACCAAACTTCTGTCTTCTTTTCCATAGTTCATTAAAGACAGCTAATGAGCAGCAAAGGTAAACACTCTCCTTCTTTGCATACTGGGACACAGGCACCCAGTGGCAAGAGCTGCGTGGCAGCAGTCCCACCACCAGCTGATACCCATTCTGCTGTTAGAAACTCCTCCTGGATTTTGGTGTTTAATAGTGTGTATCCTCAGCTTCTTTGGCCTCTGACTGGTGTACCTTAATACTGGAAGTTGATGTCTTCATAAAAGTGTAACTAATAATGCTATCAAACTTGGATTTGTTTCGTCATTTATTGTGTCTTACAGAGACATAGCTGGAATAATTTGTCTAGGACATGTCATTAAAAATGAGAACCCTCCTCTGAATTTGTCTCTTGAACTCAGCTTTGTAACTCAGTCATTCATCTCTCTTAGGAATCGTGCAAACTACCTGACGTAAGACATCTGGATCCAAATGTCTCAAGATTTTTTCCCCAATTGTTCATTCTTTAACAAATGGCTAACACATAATGTTGTTTAAAGAGAAAACAGAACTGTAGAAATGAGGATGGCCATTTCTTCATGAAAAATTATTTTTCTTGTCTGCACTTATACTGAGATATTAGATATGCTCTTTTTCCTATTCTTGAAAAAGATATGCTTATCTTTGTAATACATGTGGCTGATGTGTGATGTGTGAGTCAGGCCACAACCTCCTAGAATTCAGCGGTGTGAAAACTAGGAGAGTTTCCCTATAAAGCTGGAGCCTGGAAACACAGGTTGGCTTTAAGACCTACTAATGGGGTAATAGAAACCGGGGAGTAAAAGTCCAAAAGAGCAAGCAGGGCTTGCTATGTTCTGTTGGATCCAAATGAAACTTTATGTGCTTTGTAAACTGATATGACTGAATGAAGAAGAGGAAAAATGAGCCCTTTATGATTATTATCTTTTTATTCAGGGACAGGGGAAATTAATTTCTAAATAATGTACCTGCCCTTTACACTGTTATTCACATTTGTGAAAGATCCACTGGCTGTTCTGCAATTATGCTAATGATAGCTTTGACCCAATGTTCAGTACAGGAAGTCTGATGATTAAACTATGCTTCTGCGAGTGAATTCCTCTGTCTGTTTCCAGCCTTTTAATATTTACTTTTATAAGTATGCTAAAAAAGAAAAAAAAAATCATGCTAATGTCATAATTAGTAGGAATCAAACAATGTATTTTGCATAGTGATTTGTACATATGTTTCAACTTCTCCATATTTTGCATTTTGCTTATGCAGGGGGGAAACTTTTTAATGCATAGTTTATCTTTTTCTTTGGGAATGGACAGGACGCATAGTTTGGATGAGGGCAAGAGTGGGACAGTCCCTAGGAGTTCTGCGTCACATGACTAGGAATGTTTGGCATATTGGGGGGGGATGCTAATGGTGATGTTGTTTTAACCCTTTTAGTCCTGATGACTAAATATGTTCCTCATAAAGAAAAATCAAATCAGCTCCCCATGAACCTGTAGGTGAGTTCCCAAGTGCCTATGAACTTGTAGTCAAGCACTGGGAAGGGTAAGAATTCCTGCTTTTGATTCACTGTATAACTTTATGGAAGATATTTAACATTGATGCAACTTGATACCTAATTAGGAAAATGAGCATAATCATGCTTAATTACTGTGCCTGTTTTATAGGGGAGTATGAAGATAAATCAGGTATAAGAGCTTGAAATATAAAAAGTTTTGTAAGTGGGTAATATGATCCACTTGTTCAGTCTGCTGGCCTCAACTTATAATGGAGAAACTGCAACAAATAAATGTATGAGAAAGATTTGTGTTAACTAATGCTTTTTCTGTTATAATGGGGCTTAATATATCTACATCAGAGCCTTCTCAAATTGTGAGAAAAGAATCTGTGGCAACAACTCAGAAAATGGCATCAAAAGGAAAAAAAAAAGCAAGGAACTGAAAATTACATTAAATTCCTTTCTTTGTAATGACTTACAATTCTATTGTCAGACTTATATAAATAGTTTTCAGCAAGGACAGGGATGACTGTTGACCGTAATATGTGTGTCTGAGGTGGTAAAATAAGCAATGCCTCTTGAAATATTGCAGTATTTCGCAATATGCTACAATATATGTATAGATATGTAGATTATTATAACCTGTTATTGAAGTGCAGCAGAGATTCATTGCTAAGAAACAGTGTGCATGGACAGACTAAATCAAACAAGCACAGCAAGTGATGATGATGATATAAGTGACCCACTTAGGCAGGGAAAAAAGAAGAATGATAACTATGAGAAACAACAGACAGATGGCTATACTAAACATAACAGACTTCTTGAAATGTCTGTAGCCCAAGGGTATACACTTAGCTACAAGTTGAATATTGGCAGGTCATTTATCCAGCATGTCAGGGAAAAAAAGGCTGTTCTTCAGTAAAGAGGAAAAAGAAGTACTGGGCAGGAACTGAACGTATTATCATTATGGTGCCCACCGTTTTCCCAGGAGATGAAAATGGGTGAATCTTGTGTAGAAGAATAAATGATGCTTTAGGAAAAGGAGCCTGTAGAGAGGTTGTTGATTTAAGACTATCCTCAGGTACCTTTATTCTGTTACATTCCCTTTCACTTTTCCTTTCTTACAAACATGATGACTGATCCATGCTAAACTAACTGGATGCCCTGTTTCTAGCCCACACTCCTGTGGTGGAGTGCCCCCATCCTAGACTACGAGTTTAAGGTTATAAGTGGGACTCCACTGATCTCAGATAGTGATGCTCTTCCATGTCCATTGTAGGTGCCATGAGGTCCTTTATCAAACTCCTCCTAATTTTCAACTGAGAAAAATCAAGTTTCCTTGGAGAAAGAGATAAGACTGATGGTGGCGGCACGATAGGAATAACAGGTGGAATCGCAATAACTATGGTGAAAGGTGAATGATGTTTAAAATTATGAGAGGGTATAAACAGACCAGAGGAAAAAGATGGGACTGAGAAAGGAGAAAAAGGGAAAAAGTACATCCAGCTCTGGAGCCCTCAGTACAGGAGACACATGGACCTCTTGGAGCAGGTCCAGAAGATGGCCACAAACATGATCAGAGGGACAGAACACCTCTCCTATAAACAAAGGCTGAGAGAGTTGGAGTTGTTCAGCCTGGAGAAGAGAAGGCTCTGGAGAGACCTTATAGCAGCCTTCCGGTACCTAAAGGGGACTTAGAAGAAAGCTGGGGACAAACTTTTTAGCAGGGCCTGTTGCGATAGGACAAGGGGTAATGGTTTTAAACTAAAAGAGGGTAGATTTACACTAGATATAAGAAATTTTTTACAGTGAGGGTGGTGAAACTCTGGCACAGGTTGCCCAGAGAGGTGGTAGACGCCCCATCCCTAGAAACATCCAAGGTCAGGTTGGACGGGGCTCTGAGCAACCTGATCTAGTTGGGAATGTCTCTGCTCACTGCAGGGGGGTTGGACTAGATGACCTTTAAAGGACCCCTCCAACCCAAACCATTCTATGATTCTATAAGGAGTGATTGCAGGGTGCGTGGTGACTGGAAGGAGGGGATTTGACCCATGACCTTGCAAAACCCATGGCCAGACTTAGGGCAGACCAACAGGACACACGATGGCAGTGGCAGAGAGCAGCGGCTGGGGAGGATGCAGATAGTCTAGCAGGTGGTGCTGGAGTCACAGTAACACCATGACATCCTGACAAAGCCTGTGTCTTGGTAATACACCCTGTGGCACCATGAGATGCCTGTGGAGTCCATGTCTGCCCGAGCGTGTCTTTGCTACGGTCGATACTTGTTTGACAGTTCTTGATTTTGTGGTGACTTTGTTCCTTATGTCTTGTTTATTTACTTGTGATGTTTTGTACACCATCTGTTTCTTCCCCCTCTGCTTTTTCTTCTGTTTGTAAGATCATAAGTCACGTTCACTGTAAATATGTATGTATATACTTCATCTAGTATTTTAAATAGCTTGGGTTTTTGATTAGCACAGGGCTTAAGTACCTGCCCTTACTTTGACCTTCAGACAAATGGCCAGATTTTACTCTTGTTTACCCTTATTGTAATTCCTAAATAACTCTATTGGATGTAATGCAATTCCACTCTACGCTGCTGTAAATGGCAAGATAATTTAACCAAGATGCAGGCCACACGCCCTTTCCATCTGGCCATACGAAAGATGGATGCATGGCAGTTCAGGAAGAGCTCTAATTCTCTTCTATGCTACGCAGAGCTCATAGCCCTAGCTCTGGTCATGGCCACAGACACCACCATGTCAGTGTACCTGGACTTGTGCAAAGTATTTGACACTGTCCTGCACGACATCCTTGTCTCTAAATTGGAGAGGCATGGATTTGATGGATGAACCACTCAGTGGATAAGGAATTGGCTGGATGGTAACACTCAAAGAGTTGTGGTCGATGTCCAAGTGGACACCAGTGACAAGTGGCATTCCTCAGGGGTCAGTATTGGGACTGATGCTGTTTAACATCTTTGGTGGTGACATGGACAGTAGGATTGAGAGCACCCTCAGCGAGCTTGCCGATGACACCAAGATGTGTGATGCAGTCAACTTGCTGTAGGGAGGGGATGTCATCCAGAGGGACCTTGACAGGCTGGAGATGTGGGTCCATGCAAACGTCATGAAGTTCAACGAGGCCAAGTGCAAGGTCCTGCATGTGGGTTGGGGCAATCCCAAGCACAAATACAGGCTGGGCAGAGAATAGATTGAGAGCAGCCCGACAGAGAAGGACTTGGAGGTGTTGGTTGATGAGAAGCTCAACATGATCCGGAAATGTGTGCTTGCAGACCAGAAGGCCAACCGTATCCTGGGCTGCATCCAAAGAAGCATGGCCAACAGGTCAAGGGAGGTGATTCTGCCCCTCTAGTCTGCTCTGGTGAGACCCCACCTAGAGTACAGCCTTCAGCTCTGGGGCCTCCAACATAAGAAGGACATGGACCTGTTGGATTGAGTCCAGAGGAGGGCCATGAAGATGATCTGAGGGCTGGAGCGCCTCTCCCATGAAGACAGTCTCAGAGAACTGGAGTTCTTCAGCTTGGAGAAGAGAAGGCTCTGGGGAGACCTTNTCCGGAAATGTGTGCTTGCAGACCAGAAGGCCAACCGTATCCTGGGCTGCATCCAAAGAAGCATGGCCAACAGGTCAAGGGAGGTGATTCTGCCCCTCTAGTCTGCTCTGGTGAGACCCCACCTAGAGTACAGCCTTCAGCTCTGGGGCCTCCAACATAAGAAGGACATGGACCTGTTGGATTGAGTCCAGAGGAGGGCCATGAAGATGATCTGAGGGCTGGAGCGCCTCTCCCATGAAGACAGTCTCAGAGAACTGGAGTTCTTCAGCTTGGAGAAGAGAAGGCTCTGGGGAGACCTTATAGCAGCCTTCCAGCACCTGGAAGGGGCCTACAAGAGAGCTGGAGAAGGACTTTTTACAGGGGTATGTAGCAATAGGACAGGGCATAATGGCTTTAAACTGCAAGAGGGTAGATTTAGATTAGATATAAGGAAGAAATTCTTTACTCTGAGGGTGGTGAGGCACTGGAGCAGGTCACCCAGAGAAGCTGTGGATGCCCCCTCCCTGGAATTGTTCAAGGGCAGGTGGGATGGGGCTTTGAGCAACCTGGTGTAGTGGAAGGTGTCCCTGCCCATGGGAGGGGGTGTTGGAACTAGATGATCTTTAAGGTCCCTTCCAACACAAACCATTCTATGATTCTATGATTCTATCGTTGCAGGCGGCTACAGAGGGTGAGCTGTCAAAACTGGAATAGCAGCTACCTCCTGTGTTTCGCTACAGAGCTTTTTGTTTGAAAATTCATGCTCATTTTCAGCTTTAAGTCTACTATATGATGGCTCAGCATGATAGGCACAAGCTCCAGTATTTCATGTACCATCCCAACCTTCTGCCATCCTTGTAGCCTGGCTTCTTGGACCATCCTGCCCCCATGTCCTAGTGCAGTTGCACACTTGTTAGCAATACTGTTGCCACCAGTACCTTTTATGTCTTTAGTGGTAATTTTCTGAATGAGAACTCCAAGATATCTCTGGCCTCATTTTTGTGCAGTTTTTAGGAGTGAAACAGGAGGCTGTACTTCTGTCCTCTAAGTAGTCGGAGGATCACGATGCACACAACTTTACAAGCAACATCAACGAGTTATTTCGTTGCTGCTCCCTGCCTGGGTCATGCAGGGTCCTGTCGTTAGAAGTGATGCTCTACAGAATGGGGAAAGAACAGTGAGTCTCCACAAATCTGTGCTGAGATAAGCATTTAAAGAATAGGTTGTTTCTTAAGATGCCAGAAATGCTGAAAGATAGCAGTGTTGGTGGGAGGGTAGGGAAACATAAAAAATCCCCGTATGTCAGATATCAACAGCTGTAACAGTATATTTTTGCTTTAGAAAATAAACTTGTAGGTTACCTTGTTTTGTCACAGAGCGGGGTGAGGGAAGCACTCGAGAAGTACTGGGATGTGATCTGGTGTTTGGGAGCCTGTGCCTCTTGGAGCCCAGAGGTGCTTTCTCATTGACCACAGCAGCTGCAGCACTCCAGCATCAGTGCTTTTTTCTCTTTAACTAATGTTAATAAGAAGTGAGAGGCAGATGATAGCAGTTATAACTGACAGTCACTAGGTTTAGTGACAAGTTTAATAATAATAATTTTGCTCTTCATCTGATGCATTCAGTGATTCTTTCTAATGTTCATCATATTTTTCAAAACAGTGACATGACTAACCAAAAGTTTTTTCAATATACAAAATTTCTTAGCAACGTAATTCAAAATTCTTTCAAATAAACGTGCATTAAGTAGAATAATTCAAGTAAACAGATATTAAATAGAATATATGTGACATCAGGTAGTATCTATTTGTGCGCACAATCAATGAAAGAACTCATTAAACAATATTGTTACTTACTCTTCTGCTTACAATTCAAGTTAATCAACTAGCAGAAACATTTTAAATAAAAAATGAATAAAAATTTTCTTTTTTTTTATTATTTGTATGTGTACGTCAGTTAAACTGGAGTTTGTGTTTAGTGATTCTTGCCCTCCATGAAGGCAGGAAACTCCAACATTTATCTTCTAATACTGCGCTCATATGTGAGGAGCAGACCTGAGCACATACACTGCTTCCACAGGCTTTGTGCTAGTTGTCAAAGACCTCTGTCACATAATAAATGGAAAGCAGGAGATTGGAGGATGGTGTCACCAGAGATATTGCAAGGTTATTCACTGATGGTTGTAAATGCATACCCGTAGTTTCACACACATAGCCCCTGGATAATGTGAAAAATCAGAGCAAACAAACTGTCAGTGCAGGTGATTGCATGTGTTGTTAATACAAGGAGCAGTTTACCCTGGAATCCTCTCTCTCTGATTTCCATTAATCTTCTCCATCCCTCCAGATAATCCCCACCACTTTTTTTGTCTCTCCTTTCCCCATTGAATGATCTCCAGTGGCTCCAGGCTAAATTCCTTTCCCCTCTTCATATAAGTGCACATTTTTCCTGGCCTGAGTATGATGAACACATTTTAGCTGTCCAGGACAAAGAAGTGGGAGATGACTCGAGGAAGAAATTCAAGTCCTAGAAAGGTAGCCGTTTCAGGGTTTCCCACAAACAAAACAGGAGGAGACAGAGTTAAAGGAAGACATATTGCTCTTTTTCCTCTGGATTTTCTTAACTGAATTTCTCATGAGCCTTTTGATGCGGGTGGGAAGGAAATCCTCGAACAATACACTCTTCTCCACTGACATGCCTCTGCAGCAACCAGATTACACTGTAAGATCTATTTTTACAATGGAAAAAGCCTAGAAATGTTACATTTTCATTTCAAATAAGAAGTTATGACTCCGGGATTTCTGTGATGTTCCAGACAATGATTACTGGAACCGGCACAGTTCCATAGTTACTAAAAGAGAGTTTAATAACTTCTGATAGGTTATTCTTCAAACTTGTGTTAAAGGCATTCAGACTGATTTTTGTTCGAAGAATTCACTGAAGTCAGACGTCTCTTTTCCTTGATTTTACTTTTCTCAGTTTTTTCTGTTAGGTAGAAAAATAAATGTCATTTATAATCTTAAGCCTTTACTGTAGCAATGAATAGAAATATTTTCCTGAGAAATAGCATGTGGTGTTGCTCCCTATAGAATACATAAAGAAGCAGTTTCTTTCCCTGCCGTGTTTAATAGAGTGATGAATATTGCAGCAGCCTCAGAGTAAAAATCAAGAAACCTGTGGTTTAGGCTGGCTTTAGGTGTGTGGGCTTGTTCAGGTGTTTAAATAAGCAAAGGAAGAGAGTTGCAATTCTGCAGGACATAAATGTGTTGCAACTCTATCATACTAATAACAGTTCTTGTTCTGTAACATGCCACATATTGTGGCAGTCTTCCTAAAACAATTATGAAATCTTTATAATAAACAGTGTTTTTTGTCAGCTGATTAGGACATTTCTGTGAATGCAGAAATAAAATTTTACTTCATTGTAACAGAATTGAGCAACAGAAACAACGATTATGGGACCTTTGTGGTGGTTTTGTGATCTTTACTGAGTGGGTGCCAAAGCCCAAGAACAAGAGGGATTGCTTATGCAGACTCTGATGCCTTTTTATTTGCTCCAGGTTAAATCATATATCTAAAACAGTGCTGTAAATAGCCCTGCCAAGGTCACTTTATGGCCAGTGCCCAGCAGACTTGTACATCACATGAAAGTGTTCAGTAATTTAGACTGTATTTGAATTTTAGTAATTTGGCCTTTTAAAGCCTTCAAGTACCTTTCCCGTCAGGCTAATAGATTTAAAAGATCTGCACGAATGAGCAGTCTAGTTGTGTTAGATGGCTAGCGTGCTGTATAGCTGACACTTTTCCTATACTGTTACAGAATGAACCACTAATTTTTGCTGTACTGAAGGAAAGAAAAAAAGAAAAAAAAACGAAAATACCAAAACCACCGCACATGATCTACCACTAAATAAAAGACAAATTGATCTATTTTAAATAAGCTTGTGATACCTTAAAGAACCAGACAAATATCAAAACCAAAAGCAAAATCAAAAAATGAGCTGATATATCATGTACTGCATATCTGTCCTCATGTGATGACATTGTCTGTCCTAAAGTCTGCAGTCTACCAAAGGCTGTCTTGTCTAGTTCAGTTATAAACTGTCTTAGGTGAACCCTAAATGACTTTGGTTTTCTGTTATTTCCCTGTCTTCCTTACAGAAAATTCCTGCAAATTCCAGTAAACATCCCTACCAAGGGACATATCTCAAAACTGTTCCTGTATTCTCATATTTGATGTGTATTCTTTTCTGCAGACAATTGTTAATTTACACCTTTAGGCAGAGACAGGCATTGCATACTGCGGTCCATGCATTGCTTAGCTAATTGTTTACTTTGTTCCTGTACATGTTCAGAGAGGTTTTTAATACCTGCAAAACTGGAAGCAATTTTAAACAGAAACTTGTAACAGAAGGGTTCCATCAATGAGTCCTAACTATGTTTCTTTCTTAGTTTTGAATTGCATAAATGTATACATTACCTGGTGGGGAATGAATTCAAAGAATAAACTCCAGTCGTAGCACCAGCTTTATATAACGCTAATGAGAATGTGCGTGGAGCCATTCACTTGTGGGGCAGAGCAGTGCCAGCAGGTTAGCGTAGCTGGAAAAGAACTGAGAAAATAAAGTAAAACTCACAAGGAAGAATATGAGCATTATATATATATATATATGTATATAA
>WEKW01000330.1:0-20802 GCA_013389905.1 Sula dactylatra
GGCTTTGGGTTGGAGCTGAGGGCTGGAGGGACTTGGAAGACTTTTGGAGACCTGGCTCTGGGTTGGGGGGCACTCCTGGCCTTTGGGCCCTTGTGGGAGCCAAGCTTTGAGGGAGCTGGGAGACCTGGGTGAGGGCAGGTGGTCAGAGGGGGCTTGGTGGGCATGGGCGAGCTTTGAGCTGACAATAGGGATGGGGACAGTCCCGGGATGGGGGGGAGATGGTCCTGGGGGTAATCCGTGGGAGGGTTTGTGGGTGTCAAAAACAGGGTGTTGTTGGGGATGTAGGGTGGCAGCGAGGAGCTTAGAGAGTGGTTGTGGGGAAGGGAGCTTTGGGGTGTGTGGTGGCTGTGGGGAGAGGGGAGTGAAGGATTGCAGTGGGGGTCTGGGGGCTTGGCCCGTGGGCTGGGCTGTGCAGGGAGCAGGAGGAGGGAAGGTGTTCGTCGGGCGGTTGGTATGGGAAGGGTGCTGCGATGGGGAGAAGCAGCTCTGGGATGTGTGTGTGCGGGGGCTGCCGTGCCTGCGAGGCTGCCTGTGGGGAGATGGGTGGGTGTTGTGGGGTGGGTCTGGCCACCGGGAGGCTGATCCCTCAGGTGAGAGGAGAGGGGCTGGGCAAGTCGCTGCAGTGAAGGTTGGCTGGAGCGGAGGAAAGGGAGCGTCAGCCTACCTGTGGGCTGGGGGGGGGTCTGCTCCTGCAAGGGAGCTTCACAGGGCACGGTGGCATGGGGCGAGCGGGAAGGGGCTGGCATTTGCAAGGCTCAGGCACTGTCAAAGTGGCTGTGCCCACCAGGGGAAAGTTGTCATCAGCATGGCTCTCGGCTTGCTGCGTGCTTTGATCTGGGACACGGGGCACAAAGTTGCAGTGTGAAGGACCCGGTGGAGATCTCCGGGGAGCAGAGTCGTGGGGCAAGCAGGAGCTGTAGGACGTGTGGCCCTCCTGCTCCTTCCCGGTTGGCTCCTGAGACCCTGTCCGTATAAGTGGAATGTTAAGTGACAGTTTGGTGCAAAGGAGGGCGTGAATGATGACCTGGGGCTCAAGGCTGCACTCTCCTGGGCATTGTTGTTGAGGGTTCTGGTGCGAAGGCTGCGAGCTCCTCTGGGACAGGTGTGCACTTCTCTTTCCGTCCTGGCCTTTCCCTCTGAATTTCCTGTAGTTTGTGGCTTTCAAATGCAAGGCTTTTTTTTCCTCGCAGATCAGCTTTGGAATGCCCCAGCTGGGCTAGCAATGACAGTCTTATTGGCAGGTGTTAATCCCACCCCATCACACAGTAAAGAAGAGGTGTCCATGTTATGTGGTATGGTGTGCTCATAGGGAATTCAGTTGCAGAAATAAGAATTGGAGAAGACCTAGTTTATTTCCATTGGCTGATAAAGGATTGTTCCCTTTTCCATAGAGCTCTGTCCTGTATTAAATCAGAGTTGGGCTTTCCTTAGGAAAAATATCAAATGAGCAGAGACAAAAACAGTTCAGTCATTCAGAGGATAAATGATGTATTTGGATTAGACCTAAGAGACACACTTGATCTTGCTTTGGAAGCCTTCAGCTCTTCTTGAGGTAATTGCTCTATTCTTTCTGAAATTTACTCCACATTTTGTAAGTGTAGAGCTTGTCTTTGCTTTTGGTTTTTTTTTTTTTTTCCTTAACGCCCCAGACATCCTCAGCAACTGGTGACTGAATTGGTACCTGCATGGGCTCCTTTTGGGTGAGGTACTGAAGGACTGTCAGTTCCTTATGCTGTTTGCATAGTGGATATGATATCTGGAGTATTAGCTTTAAATTTCTGGTCTTGATCCTTTGCCTGAAAAATGCTTTGTTTGTTTTTCAGTTCAAAGAAGAGATTTCCAGGCGGTTTAAAGCCAAACAGGATCAGCTGGTTCTGATCTTTGCTGGGAAGATCCTGAAAGATGGAGACACGTTGAGTCAACATGGGATCAAAGATGGGCTGACTGTACACTTAGTCATTAAGACTCCGCAGAAGTAAGAAACTGTTTCGTCTTGGGGGGCTGAGGCTAAATGGATGATGGAAGTAAATGATGGTGGAGCATTTCTGCCCTGTCGGTGACTGAAGTGGAGTACTTGTGCGAGGCCCGAGTTCTTCGGGGCGTGTGCGAGTCTGGCAGCGGTGATCCGGCAGGAGAACTCTCCCAGGCTCTCTCCCTGCCGTGGTTTTGCCATGCAGCTGTGGAGTTTATCACTCAGCCTGTCTTTTCCCTGGGTTACATAGCTGTATAAATTTGTGGCAAGTACCTGAGGGGTTGACTCTTCTTTAACACAACTCGTGTATTTTGAGCTTTGTGTATTTTGAGCCTTTATAACTTAGTAATCTTGAAAGAACCCATTGGAACTTGATACTAGTTGTAACAAAGATAAGTTGCTGTTACCAGAAATTACTTTCCCGATGAATTTGCATTGAAGTTGAAACTAATATCCAATTTTTCTATCACTTCCTGTCATATACTCTGCTCTAAGCCTGTGCTCATGCTTTGAGGTGCCATGGCAGACATGCTGCACGCACAGAGCACTATCTGTAGGGCAGAACAGTGGTTCTGTGTGGTACCTATAGGCATGTCTGTATGGGCAGGTGCAGACAGGTGGGTGCTCCACCTTGGTGGGAATGCGCAGAGGCTCAGGACATATGAGCACGGGCGTGCAGCAGTGTGGTTGTTAGCTCAAGTACAGTACTGCGGGTGCATCCCGTGGTAGCTCCCAGTTTGGACATGGCTCCCTTGTGTCCGTCTGCACCGTGTAGCTCGGCCTGAGAAAGGGATGCAGGATGGACCACACGGTCCTGCAGGGTTAGGCTTTTCCCAGTGCTGTCCAATGGAATGGTGGGCACAGAAGGCTTTTTGGGAACCGTTGCTGTACTTCAGGCACAGGCACATCTCGTTGATCTTGAAACCCCTTTCGTAACTGTTTCTTGGGCTCCCGGTGAACTAACGGGGCTGCGTCTCTTTGTGCAGTTCTGCTGTCCCCTGGGAGAGCTGCCTTACTGGCTTAGTCAAGATTAGTGCTTTCCCCCCTCCCCCCGCTTTTTTTTTTTTTTTTTTCCACAAAGACAAGCGTGTGTATTGTCGGCTTCTGCAGGAGGCCTCTCTCTGGATTCTGCATCTCCAGGTAGCCTGATAGCCTGATGCTGTTTACCAGTGTCTCCACAGCAAACTGTGGTACTTGTGAACCATTTCAAAGGGTAAACGAGAGAGCTGTCCTGGGCTGCTCATTTTTTCCCCCTGCTAATAGTCATAGATAAGTGCTTACTGAAGATATTACTGCCTCTTCCTGTGCTGAGAGAAACCAAGTGACCTTTCTCCAGCTTCCTTCTTCCTTTTTTGTTCAGCTTCCTATTTGCTTTGTTTCTCCACTCTCTGCCTCCCTCTCAGTGGCCGCTGGTTTTCAGCAGCAGTCAGGCGAGTCTGGAAAATGGACAAGGAAGTTCAGGTTTGATTTTTAAAGTCCTAAAATAAGAGCGAAAAAGGAAAGGGAGTTAGAGAAAGGAATCATTCTTGGTTTGGAAGAAAAATCCTGAGGAACCGTGGTTACGAGGTACTAGCCTGGGTTGGTTTACTCCATAAAGCTGATGTCTGGCGTCTGCTGTGCTGTGGCTTATGGCACAGCATCTGCATGTGTATATTGAAAGAAGCTCTAGTCAACTTTTGTTGGACAGAGAAGCCTTGCATGCAAGGTACAGCCAGTGGCAAAAATGTGAATTCGTAGCTGTCCTGGTTTCAGCTGGGATAGAGTTAATTTTTTCTTCATAGTTGCTAGTGTGGGGCTATGTTTTGGATTTATGCTGAAAACAGTGTTGATAATGTGGAGATGTTTTAGTTGTTGCTAAGTAGCACTTACACTAGTCAANGACAGATGCTAGCTGCCTTGTGCCTAAGTTTCCTTATCTGTAGAGTAATGCGGATGCTTGTTTTTGCTCCCAGGATCACTGATAGAAGTATTCAGTGCATGGGAGGATTTGTAGAAAAGCAGATTCTTGTTTACCCCATGCACTAGCCCTGCTGTAACCTCCTGTGGTTTCTGTGGGAGCAGCAGTAGGATTTTCCTGTTTGGAGCAAACTCATTGCTCAAGGATATAGCTGAGGTAAATAGTTCAGTAGGATTCAAGGAAGAGCTAGATACAACTTGGGGTAAGACCAGTTAAGCCACTTTGTGTGCACCAGGATAAAATGTCAGGGGCTGTTATGCTTCAGGATGGGAGGCAGATTCCAGCAGATGGAAGGTGTCTGGGAGCACAGCTGTGCATCCGTGCAGGGGGGAACAGAAGCAGCCAGGGCTGGCTGCTGTGGGGACAAGAGGCGCGAAGGGAGGCTCGGTCAGCGTGGGGTGCACCATCCTGTGTCCCCCACAGAGGGCTCTGCTCGCTGTTCCCGAATCTAAGGAGCTGAATGCCTTCTTTTGTTTCTTTGCAGGGTCCAAGATTCAACATCTGCTGCTTCTGCCCCCAATGCTGCTTCTGCCCCCACTGCAACCCCTTCTTCTCCTGCTGCCCCATCTCAGCCTTCCACATCCAGCAGCGCTGTTTCTGATGCAGGGAGTGGCAGCAGACGGAGCAGTGGGTCAGGGACCATAGGAGGTCCTGGAGATGGAGGCCCTAACAGTGCTACATCCATCCTGTGTAAGTGATGGCTGTGAGAAGGTGTGACGCGAAAGAAGGATTTCCTAGGATTAGACCAAGGAGTTGGTTCTTGACCCCTGCAGTTGTCTCTGCTTGCTGTAGGCTTTGCATGAGTCGCTTCCACCGGCGTACCTCCATTTCCCTGTGCAGGATAATGCCAAAGCCTTTAGGGAAGCATGTGTATGGGGTGTCCTCCCTCAGAGCTGGCTGCTGTAGGAATATAGGATACCCCTAGATTAGCGTGGGTGCAGTTCAGCTGATGTGCTTGTCCTCTTTTTGCAGCTGCCGACAGTTACTGACTCACGCCTCTCTTCCCGTGTGTTGTTCCCTCTCCAGCTGGCTTTGGCGGCATCACTGGGCTGGGCAACCTTGGGATGGGCTCCGCCAACTTCATGGAGCTCCAGCAGCAGATGCAGCGGCAGCTGATGTCCAACCCAGAGATGCTTTCTCAGATCATGGAGAATCCATTAGTGCAGAACATGATGTCTAACCCTGACCTCATGAGACAGATGATCATGGCCAATCCCCAGATGCAGCAGCTCATGGAGCGAAACCCGGAGATAAGCCACATGCTGAATAACCCAGAGCTCATGAGGCAGGTGAGTCAGCACGCCAGGGCCTGTTTAAACCACGTTCAGGAGCATCTTTGTGGACCAGCTTTGGTGTCTGCTCTCCAAAGGGAGTGTGTGAATGCCAGATCCATGATTTTAGAGATCTCTTCCTTCCTGCTGTAAGCTCCTTGCAAACAGATGGTGGTCTCAAGTTATGTGAATACTGATTACTTAACCCACATACTTGCAACTCTTATCTCCCTTTCAGGGCTATTGAATCCATCATGTGTTGGGCAAAAAAGGATGCTGGAATCATCCTAGTGTGCTGCGTACAAGGCTACTGTGCTCTCATTCAGGAATGGGAGCAAAAGTAGTCACAGAGAAGTGAAGCTACTGCAAAAGCTTTCTGTTTCTCTCTATTTCTCTTGATAGATTAAGTATAGACTACAGAGCTGTACAGTCAATATTTTACTACCTGTGTCAGGGGAGAGCACTAGTTGTAAGCCAGGATCCTAGAGGCCTCAATTTTCTGTACAATCCCAGAGCAGAGAGGACCCATGTCCTAGGGCACTGGCTATCTGGATGACTGAAGGTTCGTCGGAAGGGAAGCATAAGGGATGAGCGAGAGCCTGGGTTAAATAGCCCTTCACAGGACTCTGCTGTTCCCCCAGGAAGACTTCTCAGGAGGTCTTTCTGGGTTGTTGCTGGCTGAGTCTAGTTTCCATCTGCTTCTTGGTTATCTTTCTTTCAACTGTGTCGGCCATACATGAAATTCCAGAGCTGCAGGACTACCTTGTGAATGATCAGTACTTAAGCAGCTCCCCACATGAGATCTGGATGTTCCTTGTGCAGGGGAGACCCATCAGAAGTCTGGAGAGGTTGAATTTCTTGGTTTTCTCGAAATGGGAAGGATCCGATCTCTTCTACCTTCTCAATTTTTGAATGCAGTCCATCTACTTTGAGTGGGAACATATGGGTGTTAAATGTTTGGATGTCCTGATACTGCTTAGAAACAAAACAATCTCATCCAGCTGAACTGAGGTTGAGAAGGAAGAGAGCTGAGCAAGGATGGGAGGAGCCAGGATCCCTGGGCTCTCTTTGCTTGGATAAATGATCTCTCTGCTCTCTGGCTGTGAAACGGGTTTAATTATACTCTTTCTTCTGGGAGCTGAGGTTTTAACTCTTTCTGTGCTTGGCTGGCAGATGAGTAGAATACCACTGGGCTGCTAACCAGTCTCTTGATCCACTGTGATCTTCCATGGTGCACATAGGCCTGAGCTCTCCATGTTTTCCTCCTTCTCCCAGACAATGGAATTGGCTCGTAACCCTGCCATGATGCAGGAGATGATGCGGAACCAGGACCGTGCTTTGAGTAACCTTGAGAGCATTCCAGGAGGATACAACGCCCTGCGCCGGATGTACACGGACATCCAGGAGCCCATGTTTAGTGCAGCCAGGGAGCAGGTATTGGCTGCATTCCTGTAAGTGGGGTGTAGTGTGCTGAGCATGGGAAAGGGGTCTTTCCCTGACCCCCGTGCTAACAGGGCAGCCTTCCCAAAGCACGGCTGTTCATCCCCTTCCGCGCTAGATGACGAACGCAGCCACTAGCAGGAGAACGTTGTGCAGTGCCTGTCATCTGCTTTTATTGCACGGTTTGGTGTATGTGGGCAGAGACCTGCCTTCGCTCCTTTGGTCTCCAAGCAGGCTGGATGCCAGCCATCGCCGATGCGAAGGCCCCATAGCTTCATTAGCGCGGCCCTCTGCTCTCAGCCCAGCTTACTTATTAGTTCAAGCCTGATGCCTTTGGATTGGAGCTGGCTGAGATCCAGCTGGCTTGAAGCACAGGAGGAGTGAGCACAGGTCTGTCTGCAAAAGGCTGTGCAGAAATACTCCAGTCTAGCATTACCTACTGGTATGTCCGGGTGCTGATTTTACATGGATGTTTTGAAGCCATACTTTTTTGGGAGACAAATCTGGGGCTGTGGCCACTTCTTGAGCCTGGTCTCTTTCTGAGCGAGGTGTGTTGTGGATTACAGATTTCTCAGGAGGCAATTTATGGCATGTGTTTAGCAAATTCTGGACCTGGATGAATGTGATCGGCTGTTCCCTAGCTCGCACGGTGGTGAGATTAGTCCGACATTCTCTGCTGGGGCTAACTGATTGTGGTTATTTCTTTTTTCTTTTTCCCTAGTTTGGCAACAATCCTTTCTCTTCCTTGACGGGGAATTCTGATAGCTCAAGCTCTCAGCCTTTGCGGACAGAGAACAGAGAGCCATTACCGAACCCCTGGAGCCCCACGCCCCCTGCTTCCCAGAGCCAGGCACCCAGCAGTGAAGGGAGCACTGGCTCGGCAACCACCCAAAGCACGCCGACTGTATCCAACCCCTTTGGGCTGAATGCTGCTAGCATTGGGGCTGGTAAGTAAGCAAGAAAGGAACCAGAGGGTGCTACTGACTGAATAAGTCCCCCAGGCTTCCTTGGAGGGCGGTTCCCTCTGATGTTTGGGTGCCTGTCCGTGGGTGCTCTCCAGAGGAATGATTCTAGCCCAGTTGCAAGCACAAATGGGTTATTTCTTGGTGCCTGTTGAAGGGTTACTTGGGAATTCTGATGTCCCTGCAGCCCTCGAGAGTACGGAAGAGTGGCAAGCAAAGCACTACTGTGGCTGTCCACAGCGATATTTGCTGTTGGCCAGGGTATGAAGTAAAGGCATTGTTGTTATATGTCATGTTGTATTTCAGGCACTGCAGCAGTGCTCGGGCTTGTAAGGGGTTTTCCTTTGTCTTCCCTTTCCCCTTACAGGCATGTTTAATAGCCCAGAGATGCAAGGACTCCTGCAGCAGATTTCCGAAAACCCTCAGCTGATGCAGAACATGATCTCTGCCCCTTATATGCGGAGCATGATGCAAACTCTTGCCCAGAACCCGGACTTTGCAGCACAGGTAAAAGTGATGCAGTTGTCTTCTGTTGCCAGACAGGCCATGAGCACAATGCTTGTGAGACCGGTCTGCTTCTGTAGTTGGAGCGGTTCCTCTTGCAGAAACTGGAGAGCTGTTTTGTTGTGTTTCTTGATAGCTTGAAGACAGTCGCAGTGCTGAACCCGGTGTCTTAGCAGAGCCCCTGACAAAAAAGGTGGCTTTTAAAGGGACATGGGAATGGCCCATCTCTTTCCCTGTGGCCAAGCGGCCCCTGTTCAACACTGCTGCCAGGAACTGAGCTGTCTTGTGTCAGTCCCCATTAGCAGTGGAACATGTTGAAAGCCCAGGGAGCGAGTCAAGGGCATGACTGACTTGTTCTTCATGGCTTAGTTACGTAGGGTTTAACAGCCAGTGGCAGCAACCTTCTGACACTACCTACGTGTGCTGTCTCTTGCTAGATCATGGTAAATGTCCCCCTCTTTGCTGGGAATCCACAGCTTCAAGAACAGCTCCGCCTTCAGCTCCCTGTCTTCCTGCAGCAGGTAAAGGCCCCTGTCTGGCCCTGTGCTGCTCTCAGCCCCCGGGCTCCAGAGCTTTTCCATCCTCTGTAGGAAAGGGAGTATCTCAGCTGCTTAGTCAAGTGGACTAGGAAGTGTGTAGGTTTGGGTGGTCTGGGCTGTGAGGGAAAGGGGTTTGCACAGGGGAGAGAGAAGGGAAGACCTTGTTTAGGCAAGGTAATCTGAATTAAGTAATCCAAATTACCTAAAGGTAGACTTCAAATTAGACTAGTTAAGCTACATGAAACCCCTGTGTGGACAGTCTCTCACTGTAATGAGTTTACAAAAATTGAAACAGCTAATTGTGCTAGAGCAGCTGGTTCACTCGGGTAAATCAAATAAAATCACATTAATTCCAAAGGTATGTGCCCCCAGTTCTAACCTGATTCACCTAGTTCCTATAGGAAATTTGGAACTAAACTCTATGAGTATCCCTGTAGATGAGCCCTGCAGTCTGGAGACTTGAAGGAGGAACCAGACTCGCAGGTTTGCTCTGGCTGCAGGGGGAGAGGTGCAGCTCTGTGCTGGTTGTTGTTCAGATTTAAAACTGGTGGATCTCTGGCTGCGGAAGCTCTCGCTGTTAGGTACCGCTGTGTCTCTCTGCCTTTGTTCACAGATGCAGAACCCAGACTCCCTCTCCATTCTCACCAACCCCCGCGCCATGCAGGCGCTCCTCCAGATCCAGCAGGGACTCCAGACGCTGCAAACAGAGGCCCCAGGACTAGTGCCAAGGTAATAAGTGCTTTAGAGTGGGTTTCTGCAGGCAGAGCTGACATGCTTGATACCAGCAGGCAGACTAGCTGTTGATTCATCGAGGAGATCTGCTGAGGGCACTCTGTCATGGAGACTTCTGCGTGTGCGTGCACCTGCAGGCCTCTGTGAGCTCCAGCTAATTAGCACTTTCTGCTTAGTTGTGCTTCATGCAGGAAGTCTTTGACCCTTTCTTTTTGGAGAAAAGGTTTGGAAGCCACTTGTTCCTTCTCCCATCTTTTGCTCGCTGTATTCAGTATCGGCTGAACCCAAGAATTATATCTCTGGAGAACAGTATGAGATGCGCAGCTACAAGGTTGGGTGGGCACATTGGGGCAGAGCAGTCTGCCACCAGCGCTTGGGCCTTCCGCTCTCTGGCAGCGTGGGCCATGTTCAGTCTCTACAGTTCCTTTCAGGCCTGCGCCTCTGTTAGGATTGCTTACTCCCATGTGTGACCAGGATACAAAAGCAGCCAGTTTAATTTACAAAACTGTCCTGTAGTATGGGCCTTAGCAAGGGCCAGCCTGGCAGAGCCTGCTGGTTACCGTGCTGCCCAGCTCTTGGGACACCCAGAAGTGCCAGCTTGCCTCTGAGCGCACCCTGCCTTCCTCTGCAGCCTCGGCTCCTTCGGCATGCCTCGAATGCCTCCGTCCTCCACAGGAGGAAGCACAATCCCGGAGAACCCCGTTCCCTCCGCTTCAATGCCGGCCAGTGCCTCTCCAGCTGGGGGTGGTAACCCCCAACAGCAGCTCATGCAGCAGATGATCCAGCTGCTGGCCGGAGGAAGCTCTCAAGTATGTAATGCCCAGCTGCATGCTGATACGCTTCTGGGGAGGGACATCTTCAGGGTGAGCGAGAGGTTGTCCCAATCGCACTCCACTCGAGGGATGTGGTCCCCAGCAGGTTTCTCTTGGCTATGGTGCTTTATGCAAGGTTTGGTGTCTCAGGCTGGCTAGTTCTTTGGGGTGTAGTAACCCTTTGCACAGGTTAGAAGCTAAGAGTGCCAGGGATCCCCCTGCCAGCGGTCACTGTAGGTACAGAACTTGGACTAGCTGTGCAGCGTGGCTGCTGTGCCAAAGCCCGTGACAATGTGGGGAGGTGGGTGACATCACTAAACGAGCCTGGAGTATTTCCGTATGCCTGAAGCTGAGCTCAGGGTCCCTGCTCAGCCGCCGTTGCTGGCCCTGCCCGTATTGAATGTTGATCTCTGCTGTCTGACTCTAAGGTCTTTGTCCTTTCCCTCTGTAGGCGCAGAGTCCTGAAGTGCGATTCCAACAGCAGCTGGAACAGCTGAACGCCATGGGCTTCATTAATCGTGAGGCCAACCTCCAGGCGCTTATTGCCACTGGTGGAGACATCAATGCAGCTATTGAGAGACTGCTGGGCTCCCAGCCTTCCTAAACTCTTGTCATGCTGCCCCACAGACATCAGCACATGCATCCATACACATGCACAGGGGGATCTTTCAGGAAAGCCTGCCATCATTTTCATATCTGACGGCTGTCCATGTATTTAAAACAAAGATACAGCTTAACCCCTGACCTTCCTACTAAGTTAAGATTTCATGTTGAAATGCTCTTTAACTGGCTTGTATGTGGATTCCAGNTAATCTGAATTAAGTAATCCAAATTACCTAAAGGTAGACTTCAAATTAGACTAGTTAAGCTACATGAAACCCCTGTGTGGACAGTCTCTCACTGTAATGAGTTTACAAAAATTAAAACAGCTAATTGTGCTAGAGCAGCTGGTTCACTCGGGTAAATCAAATAAAATCACATTAATTCCAAAGGTATGTGCCCCCAGTTCTAACCTGATTCACCTAGTTCCTATAGGAAATTTGGAACTAAACTCTATGAGTATCCCTGTAGATGAGCCCTGCAGTCTGGAGACTTGAAGGAGGAACCAGACTCGCAGGTTTGCTCTGGCTGCAGGGCGAGAGGTGCAGCTCTGTGCTGATTGTTGTTCAGATTTAAAGCTGGTGGATCTCTGGCTGCGGAAGCTCTCGCTGTTTGGTACCGCTGTGTGTCTCTGCCTTTGTTCACAGATGCAGAACCCAGACTCCCTCTCCATTCTCACCAACCCCCGCGCCATGCAGGCGCTCCTCCAGATCCAGCAGGGACTCCAGACGCTGCAAACAGAGGCCCCAGGACTAGTGCCAAGGTAATAAGTGCTTTAGAGTGGGTTTCTGCAGGCAGAGCTGACATGCTTGATACCAGCAGGCAGACTAGCTGTTGATTCATCGAGGAGATCTGCTGAGGGCACTCTGTCATGGAGACTTCTGCGTGTGTGTGCGTGCACCTGCAGGCCTCTGTGAGCTCCAGCTAATTAGCACTTTCTGCTTAGTTGTGCTTCATGCAGGAAGTCTTTGACCCTTTCTTTTTGGAGAAAAGGTTTGGAAGCCACTTGTTCCTTCTCCCATCTTTTGCTCGCTGTATTCAGTATCGGCTGAACCCAAGAATTATATCTCTGGAGAACAGTATGAGATGCGCAGCTACAAGGTTGGGTGGGCACATTGGGGCAGAGCAGTCTGCCACCAGCGCTTGGGCCTTCCGCTCTCTGGCAGCGTGGGCCATGTTCAGTCTCTACAGTTCCTTTCAGGCCTGCGCCTCTGTTAGGATTGCTTACTCCCATGTGTGACCAGGATACAAAAGCAGCCAGTTTAATTTACAAAACTGTCCTGTAGTATGGGCCTTAGCAAGGGCCAGCCTGGCAGAGCCTGCTGGTTACCGTGCTGCCCAGCTCTTGGGACACCCAGAAGTGCCAGCTTGCCTCTGAGCGCACCCTGCCTTCCTCTGCAGCCTCGGCTCCTTCGGCATGCCTCGAATGCCTCCGTCCTCCACAGGAGGAAGCACAATCCCGGAGAACCCCGTTCCCTCCGCTTCAATGCCGGCCAGTGCCTCTCCAGCTGGGGGTGGTAACCCCCAACAGCAGCTCATGCAGCAGATGATCCAGCTGCTGGCCGGAGGAAGCTCTCAAGTATGTAATGCCCAGCTGCATGCTGATACGCTTCTGGGGAGGGACATCTTCAGGGTGAGCGAGAGGTTGTCCCAATCGCACTCCACTCGAGGGATGTGGTCCCCAGCAGGTTTCTCTTGGCTATGGTGCTTTATGCAAGGTTTGGTGTCTCAGGCTGGCTAGTTCTTTGGGGTGTAGTAACCCTTTGCACAGGTTAGAAGCTAAGAGTGCCAGGGATCCCCCTGCCAGCGGTCACTGTAGGTACAGAACTTGGACTAGCTGTGCAGCGTGGCTGCTGTGCCAAAGCCCGTGACAATGTGGGGAGGTGGGTGACATCACTAAACGAGCCTGGAGTATTTCCGTATGCCTGAAGCTGAGCTCAGGGTCCCTGCTCAGCCGCCGTTGCTGGCCCTGCCCGTATTGAATGTTGATCTCTGCTGTCTGACTCTAAGGTCTTTGTCCTTTCCCTCTGTAGGCGCAGAGTCCTGAAGTGCGATTCCAACAGCAGCTGGAACAGCTGAACGCCATGGGCTTCATTAATCGTGAGGCCAACCTCCAGGCGCTTATTGCCACTGGTGGAGACATCAATGCAGCTATTGAGAGACTGCTGGGCTCCCAGCCTTCCTAAACTCTTGTCATGCTGCCCCACAGACATCAGCACATGCATCCATACACATGCACAGGGGGATCTTTCAGGAAAGCCTGCCATCATTTTCATATCTGACGGCTGTCCATGTATTTAAAACAAAGATACAGCTTAACCCCTGACCTTCCTACTAAGTTAAGATTTCATGTTGAAATGCTCTTTAACTGGCTTGTATGTGGATTCCAGTTCTCATCGTGGCCACAGAGACTTCAGATGTGTATTTTTTCCTAAATATGCCCTCTGTCTCAGACACTCTTCTCTCTCTCTCTAGATGGTAGAGGCGATACTTCTAGTTATTTACCTGAATGATTGTGTTTTGAGTAGCTTGATTTTAACTGTACATGATTCCCTCCCCTAGCCCTCCTTTCAGGCAAATATTTAAAACTTGAGCCAAGTTTGGTTTTCGGTTATTTCTCCCAGCATCTTATTGGGAATGGATCAAAAGAAAAATTGAAATGACCTGGAAATTTCTGATGTCATTTGTCTTAAAGTTCCACTGGATGAACACTGAGCCTGTGTCTTTTGCACACAGGTGCCTCTGATCTCCTGGTAGAGGGTTAATTTCTTCAAACTACATCTGAAGTGTGGCCCTTTTACGTTCTTGGGATGGTGTAAAGGAGCCTCGATGCCTTCAGGGATCAGGCTTGCTGTTCTTGAACTTGAGTTGAAAGTGCCGTGCAGGAGAACGTGTTCAAAAGGTGTGTTTCTGCCCAAGCAGTTTAGTTCTTGCACAGTGTTGTCAGGGGTTTGTTGACTCTCATGTTCAGTAGGCTTATTCCTGAAAGTGTAAAAACAAAAAAGGAAATTGAAAAATAAGTTAACGGTCTTCTTGCTTCACTGGAAAAATGCTCGTGTTCTTCCCAGTTTAGATCCATCCTCCACCTCCCCACCCCCCCATTTTGGTGTGTTTGAATGGTATGACTCTCCGAGAAACTCCCCGAGGACCAGCAGGGTGATATTTCCCAAGAGCCTCCATGGCTGTGTAATTTGCATACCATTTTTATCAAAGAAAAATAAATGCGCACAACCATCTGTCTCCCTGCACTCCATGTATCTTCTTTGATTGCCACATTTAAGCTGATTGAGTTCCCCTAGTTACAGGTGATTAATCTGGCTTGTCCCCCGTGCTTACCTCTTGCAGACAGCGTGGGGTGTTGTGCAACCTCCCCACCTGGCCGGGCTTCCTTCCCTCATGTGGCAGGAAACTTTTTTGATACTTAAGAGACGCTGCTGAAGGCTTGCCCAAAATCTGGCCCTAAACATCCCTGTTTGCTAGCTTCCTTTGAATTAGGGACTCTCAAGTACATGTAGGACAAGCCAACAGCTGCTCGGTAGTTCGGGATTTGGACGACCTGATCCGCAGCCAGTGGGTGGTTCTGCTGAGCCCGGGGGCGTTTGCTCGCAGCTGGACAGTGCCCATGCCCAGGGGAGCCATGGGCAGCTCTGTGCACAGTGGATTTTACCCTTGCTTTTCTGTAGGAAGCACAGTGCTTGCTGTTAGCTGGGTGTTAGTATTCGGGTTTGGGATTTTTTTTTTATAGTTTCTTTTGGTAGGGGAGGATTGGGTAGTGAGAGGGCACAGGAGGAATCACAGTGCTGCTTGTATACTTGTAAAACCTGCTGCACCCAGCTTGCTTCTGAGTTTGAGGTGGCATCTATCAATACCCTGTGGTGTTGGAGAGCGTAGGTGGACTGGTGGTTGCTGAGAAAACATGGGAGTGCATGTGGGCTGGAAATGCTCCTGCCTTTGTGTATGTGCGTCACAATGAGGCTGGGGTTTTTAGTTAAGGATTCAGAAAGCCTAGCTTTAATCTCTTGTAAGCTGTGCACATAGATGTGGATTTCTTTTTGCAACCTCTCCTCAAACGTAAAAAGAATTTGCAGAGGGTTGCGTAAGGATGGGTACTGAAGTTCCTGATTGCACTGGCAGGGTCTGAGCTCTTTCCTAATGTTGCTTATCGGCCCCTTTGCAGCTAAAAATGGGCTTGTAAAAAGGCCTGTATGGTCCTTCGTGATCTCTTAGATTTGGCGGATGTCCTTTGCCTGCACTAAGGTCTGTATCTCTGCAAAGGCTCTGTCCCCATGCAAGCCAGCTCTTGCAAAGAATGCGCTTGTGGGAGGATGGGGTAACCAGGTAGAGAGCAGAGAAGGCAGCTGGAAGGAGAGATGGTGCAGCGGGGTCGCGGGGAGTGGGGGATGTACCCCCATCTTTGCGATGAGGTTGCGCTCTGCGTTTGAACCTCTCTGAAAACCAAAACTAGTCCCAAACCCTGTTGTGTCTGGCCAGCCAGAAACGGTCCTTCCAGCTCCCTCCTCGGTGTCAGCAGGATGTGCTGATGTGGCGTAAATCACACCAACGCGAGGGATTTGCGTGCGTGTGAGGGGAGCTGGCGTGCTGCTTCCTGGCAGGACAGAAGCTTCTGACCTGTCCCTCCGCTTCTGATGTAGGAGGGACTCGGAGGGGCTGGGGGGGGTCCGGTGAGTCCAAAGCAATGAGCCTGCCAGGACAGATGGGCTCCTGCATGGCTGTGGCTGCTGCTGCTGTCTCGGCTCGGACTGGCAAGGTGGAGCAGAGTTGGCGATGCTTCAGCATCATGAGCTGAGCCGCAGAGGCTGGCTGCTTGGTGCCTGCGAGCGAAGCTGGCTGGAAATACCTGCGTGGTAGAGGGATCCTGCTGGCAGCGTAGGCAGACTGCTGTGAATTACTGAGGAGAATTAATGCGCTGCTTGTAGAAGTTCTTGCTAGGATATTTTTTCTGAAGCTGAGGTCCTGCTTTTCCAGAGTGGGCTCTGGACTGTGGCAAGTGCATGGAAGCCATTCTCCACTGTTTCCCTTAGAGGGAGGATAATGATTGTCATCCGTCTGGGGGAGAAGCGAGGAGGTGGAAATGCTGAGTCTTCGCAGGCCATTCAGTCCTCAGTGTGTCTCTGCTCATTTAAGCAGGAAAACATATTTCTCCTGTCTCTTTACATCGCAGCATCCGCTCTTATGTCAGTTTGAGATCATTCCTCACCTGCTACCAGCCAAGGTGCTAAAATAAAGATAACGGGGCAGCCTGCTATCTCGCCTTGCAGCCTCTGTCTGCATCTGATGTTCATCTACCAGCTCTCCAGCTTCCCCCAGGCAATTTGGCAAAGCTGCCACCCTCTGCGCTCTCCTCCTTGCTGCTCCGGAGGGGCATTGCCGTACTTGTGTGGAGCAGCCAGGTGGATTCGTGGCTCTGGCTTTGGCGCCGAAGCGGTGCAGAGGGTAGCAGCCACTTCCCCCTGCGGGGAAGGGGATGAGCTCAGGCAAATGCTCTGCGCTGGTGCAGCTTTTACCAACCCCTCAGCCCTTAGAGGAGTTATTTCCCCCAAGGTTGTGCTGAGCACTGTCTCTTTAGCGGGCTTTGCAGGCTCTTCCCTGTAGCTGCTACAGCTGATGCTCTGGGGAGCAGAGAAGCGTCATGTGCCCGTGCACTGGAATGAAGTGCCGAGCTCAGAGCTCTGCCCTGCACCTGCCTGGGGAGTCTCTGGCCTTGGCTCTGGGCAGGGTAATGGGAGAAAAGCTGGGAGGGAAGGGCTTGTGGCTTGTGCTTCCCCAGCACAGCTGGCAGGAGGAAGGGGCCGCAGGGTGGGACGCAGTGGGGCTGTGGCCGGAGGAGCCTGGAGGTGTGATGGATGCAGCCGCTCCAGCCCTGCATCTCGGGTCTCACCTTTGGTCGGCCCAGGCTTGGGAGGAAAAGGCGGCTTTGAAGACTGGTGAGAAGAGAGCTTTTTAGTGAAACATTAATCCCCTCCAGAGAGCTTTCCCTAACGCTCAGTAATGTGCTGTTCAAACGCCCTCTTTCAAAGGAACAATTGCACTTTCTTGCTGTTCTATCTCTCCTTCCCCAAGGAGTTGCCCAAAGGTGTTCCTTGCTGACTGTTTCCTCTCATTTTTTCTCTGATAAACAGAATTAATTCCTTTAAAACGTAATGGCAGGACTAATTTCCTCATCAGGTAGTGGTAAATCTGGCTGATTGATTTGGAGAGATTTCTGCTGTCAAGGACTTATTTTCACTTTATTCTTCCCCCCTCCCTGGTGGAAAACTGCAGCCTTTCCCCCCCAACAACCAAATGTAACACTTTCAACTTTGAAATCAAATCTGCTTAATGAGGAGGAGGGAGATATTGCAGGAAACGAACATCGAATTTTCTTTCAAGGAAAAAGACATTTTTTTTGTTATTACTAAGGTTCCTGGCCACGACAGCGGCTGTTTCCTGTGGCCACGGCCCTGATTATGGGGGCGCCAGTTCAAACTGACTCTGTTACAGTTAATAACTTCTGAACTTGCTGCAAGAGGAAGGGCAGCAGGGAAATCTCCCAGGGTTAGGAGCTCATGGAGTGGGGTAGCGTGAAAAAATACATATGTGTGTATATACAGACATATACACACACACGTATGTATATTGAACTGCTGCAGCATCTTTGCTCAGCCACAGGAGCACTAAGGAAGGGCTAGAGGATAGAGCAGGCTGAATGATGCTCCTTGGCCCCTGTGCTCAATTCTGCAGCATTTCAGGGCAGAAAACTGTGATTTAGAGAGTGGTTGGGACATCGCCAGCTTGCTCGGCTGCCTGCCAGCAAGACGTGACCGTGTCACATTCAGGTCCGTATTCACGTTCCTCTGACATGGTTTATTTTTAATTTCTCCAGCAAGTTGATACCATGTTCCCTGCAGCTGCCCGCCCGGTCCTGGCCACGTTTCACCGGGGTTTGCACGTGGGTGCAGCATTCCCAGCCTCTGGGGTCAGCTGTGCTGGAGCAGGCAGTGCCCACCGGCGCGGAGCCTGTGCCCGGGGCAGGGTGGAGACTGGGATTTGTTGTTTGCTCCCCTTGACACTGGAAACAACAAAATCACAAGTCTTCCAGCCTGCTCCAGGGCTGAGGGACGTGTGGGCAGCGAAGGGTTGTCCAGAGAGCCTTGCCGGAGCTGCCCTGGGGAGAGAGAAAGGGAGAGCTGGCGTTTGGGCACCTGCCCTTCCCTCCGGGTCTGCGTGTGCCCCTGTATGGTCCCGTGTAGGGTTGGGTTGGGTCTGGCTGATGCACCTGTGCTTGCACCCATGGGTGCACGAGGGGCCGCATCACCCACAAAACTCGGTGGGTTTCTAATGTGCACTGGGAGAGGGTCCAGGGTGCCAGAGGGACTTCGCAGCCCTTGGCCGCTGCTGGCAGCAGTAACACAACGGACAGTGATTGTGCCCAGTGTCCTCGTCCCCCCCCAGCACCAGCGATGGGGCTGAGCCCCAGCTCAGCACCCATCTCCTGGTTGGGAGCCCGGATGGTCCGGGGGCTGCTCCAGCCCCGTCTGCCAGGGTCGGAGGAAAAGCCTCTCACACTCCCCACGCCGCTGCAGGAAGGGTGTCTGCTTTTGGCAGATTTGGCGATGCTGGAGCGTTCGGTCCTGCCCTGCTCGTGTTTTCCTGGGTGTCCTGGTGGGAATATCCCCATCCTTGCTGCCTCAGTTTCCCTGCCCTGTGCGACACATCTGGGGTGCGGCCATGAGACGGCTCCTCCACGAAGGTTATTGCTGCTTTTTTTAATCCTAGCAGACAGAGCAGATAGCAGTGAAATATGGAGCAGTCAAGGCTGCTGTCCCATGGACTCCAGGCTGCTGTGGTCTCCCCAGCTTGGCACGACCCTGGAGATAAGCCCCTGGTGCTCTTATCAAGGGGAGTGGGAGGGAAAGGCAGCAGATGCTGGGGCTGGGTGGGAAAGCAAAGTGCAAGGAGATGCAGAAGCGATGATTGCAGGGCTGGAGCAGGGGAGGGGATGTCCCTCGACCCCATCAGCCACGCCGGCAAAGTGCTGCTGCTGTGCGTGAGGGCTGCAGCTGTACAAAGCACAGAGTTGGTGCCTCTGCTGTATGCAGGCACACCCCGTTGCACAGCACACACACCACTTGCACCCCATTGCACACCTTGCATGCCACACAGCCCACGAACACCCTGTCATACACCCCATTGCACAGCACACCCCGTGAGCACCCCATGCGCCCCCCGTAGACCCCATTGCACCCCTTGCACGCCACACACCTTGTGCGCACCCCGTCACGCACCTCATCCCACCCCTGCTCACCTGGGGGCTGGTTGCCCATGCTCCCACCGACTCTCCCAGCTGGTGTTGGCAGAGCTGTGATGTGCAGGAGTACGTGGTGGCTCTGGGCTGCTCCTGCCCAGCTGGAGCATCCTGTGAGCAGCCGTGCAGGGAGGCCAAGGCATTTGCACGGGGACACCTCCACACACACTGCCTCCCCGCTGGACCACGTCCTCCTCCCGCTTTAGGAAGCGCAGTTTTGCTAGAGCAAAGGGAGTTCCAGGGGGTGTGATGTGGGTGCGTGACTCCATCCCTGTGGCATCACCTGGGCCAGACCCCCCTGGACAGCAGGGCAAGGGGTGCCAGGCTGGGCTGCCCCCAGCTCTGCAGGCACCGCCAAGCCCAGGGTGCCGGCAGCTGCCAGCGTCTGGAAGTCTTGCAGTGAGACTGGCCTGGCAACAGGCTGGCCTTGGTGACAGCTTTGAGTGGCAGCTGGTGAAGGGACCAAGCTGGGAGGGACAAGGATGCAGCGGCTTGGCCTGGCCCAGCTGCACGATGGATTGCCCCAGGGCTGTGCATATGGGGGGCAGAGGGGCCATGGCACCCGCTCAGGGTCTGGCCGCTCCCAACTGCAGAGAGCTGGAGAAGAGCAAACGGCCCCAGCTGTGGGGCCAAGCGCTGTGCCAAGGTTTCCACTGGGCTTTCCAGCTGGGCACACATCTGTATGCACACGTGTGCACGTACATGCATGCTCTGGGGCTGCAGAGCCCCCCGCCCCGGCCCACGCACATCAACACCAACACACACGCAAAGCAGGTGGCGAGCAGCAGGTGCGCGTACCGTGAAACCGCATGGGCAGCAGCATGCACGCACGCAACGCGCAGGTAGCGGGTGCGTGCTGCGCGCTGGCACCAGCGTGTAAAATGCCATCTGTGCGTGTGTGCAACGCACGGCTGGCTGCGTGCGTGCTCCCGTGGCACACCAGCTGTGTGCATGTGCGTATGCGTGTGTGCATGTGTGTACGTGCGGGTGCATGTGTGTGTGCACGTGTGTGCATGTGTGTACGTGTATGTGCATGTGAGTACGTGCGGGTGCATGTGTGTATGCGTGTGTGCACGTGTGTGCATGTGTGTACGTGTGTGTGCATGTGAGTACGTGCGGGTGCATGTGCATATGCGTGTGTGCACATGTGTGCATGTGCGTACATGTGGGTGCATGTGTGTACGCGTGGGTGCATGTGTGTACGCATTTGTGCATGTGCATACGTGTGTGTGCATGTGTGTATGTACGTGTGCATGTGCGAGCGTGTGTGCACATGTGTGCATGCGTGTACGTGTGGGTGCACGTGCGTGTGTGTGTGCCTGTGCGTGTGTGTGTACATGTGCATACATGCGGGTGCATGTGCGTACGTGCGGTGCAAGTCTGTACGTGTGTACATGTACAGACGTGTGTGTGCATGTGCATACGTGTGTGGTGCATGTGCGTACGTGTGTACAGGTACAGACGTGTGTGTGCATGTGCGTACGTGTGTACAGGTACAGACGTGTGTGTGCATGTGCACACGCGTGTCCGAGCGTGTGCGTGTTTTTGTACACGTGCGTGCACGTGTGTCCCCGTGTGGGTAGATGTGCGCGTGTCTATAAGCGAGTCCCTGCGCCTCGGTACGTCCGTCGCTCTACCCGTGGGTCCGTCGCTCTGTCCGCGCCCGTGGCCGTCCCGCCGGGCGCGCATGCGCAGAGCCCGCCCCGCC
>WEKW01000330.1:31787-67802 GCA_013389905.1 Sula dactylatra
CCGCCCACGCGAGGGTCGTGGGACTGTGCCAAAAACCTGCCTTTCCTTTGAAAAAAAAAAAAATATCTTAATTTGGGCGGGGAAGGGTACTTCAAAAAGTCCCCCTGCGAAGAGCGGGGTTTGACGACGTGCTCCTGTCGCTGCCCAGATGAGCGCCTCACCGCAGACGAGATNTCCTGCCGGCTCCTTGTGCTTTCTGGCCCTTCAGAGGTGGTTTTGGGGGTTGGTTTTTTGGGGGGGCACTCAGCCGTGCTGCTGCACCCGAACTGCGAACCACTCATCTGCAGCGAATGGGTGGGGGCTGACCTCTCCCTGCCATGGGGGGGGGATTTATGGGGATGGCAGGGTGGTGTCTCCTTCAGGTGCTGCTTTTCCTGCCCGGAAGGGGTCTGGGTGGGGGTACTGGGGTCTGTGACGCGCCCCCACCTCTGCCCTGCCAGCTGGATGGAGGCCTGCCTGCGCGAGGAGCTGCCCCCCCCCACGGAGCTGGAAGAGAGCCTGCGCAATGGGGTCGTCCTGGCCAAGCTGGGCCACTGCTTTGCCCCCGCCATGGTCCCTCTGAAGAAGATCTACGACCGCGAGCAGACGCGGTACAAGGTAAGACAGCGGCACCGGGGGTGCGTTCCTTACGGCGTACCCCAAAACTTGCAGGGACCTTTCCATCGTCGGTGAAGGCAAAGCGAGGGGGCACATGCTGATGGCAGTCGTTGGGGAACAATTTAATAGAGCAGGGCTGCAAACGGGGGCTCTGAGCTGCGCTGCCCTGCGGGGGGGGTCACAGGCTTTGCTCCTGTCTTTAACCTCATGCCCTGGCTGGGTGGGTGAGCGACACCCCAGGGACAGGAGAAGGAGGGGTTCGGGCCTGACCCCAGCTTCCTTTCTTCCAGGCAGCCGGGCTTCACTTTCGGCACACGGATAACATCAACTACTGGCGTGATGCCATGAGCCACGTGGGGCTTCCCTCGGTAACGTCCCCCCTCTGCTCCCCCCGGGCCAAGGGACGCGCTGGCCTTTGCCCATGTGGCAGCACCGGGGCTGCACACCGCCGGCTCGGCTCGCTGCGGGGAGCGCTGGCATCGCAGGGGGGCTTCGCCTCTGTCCCTCCACCCTCGGGCACAATCCTCCCCATGGACCGTCTTGGTGGCGTCTCCACCTGAGCTGTCTCTTGTCTTGTCAGCAGATCTTCCACCCGGAGACCACCGACATCTATGACAAGAAGAACATGCCCCGGGTGGTCTACTGCATCCATGCGCTCAGGTGGGTGTCCCTGCTCTGGTCCCGGGGCCAAAACTGTTGTCGTGGTTTGTGTTTGTGCTCGCGAGCCCTTCGGGAGGGAGAAGCCTGCGACTCAACAGTCACGGCATGCGTCTGCTTCGTTTTTCAGCTTGTACCTCTTCAAGCTGGGGCTGGCTCCTCAGATCCAGGACTTGTACGGGAAGGTGGACTTCACGGGTACGGTGCTGTGTAGGGGAACCCGGGCGGGTGGCTGGCGATGAGGGTCTGCCAACGGTGCTCTCGGATCCCTGCGGTGGGAGGGATGTGGGGAATGAAGACCTTGGGCGAGCTTTTCCAAAGCTGCCTTGGTGATGCTGAGCCCAGTGAGGGTGTTTTCTGCACCCCTCTGGTTTGGCAGGGGAGCGGGGGGCTCTGCTGGCTGCCCCGGCTCCAGTGCCGGACCGCAGTGCTGGTGCTGAGCGGTGATGCCTCCGTGTTCTGCTCCAGAGGATGAAATCAACAACATGAAGCAGGAGCTGGAGAAGTACGGCCTGCAGCTGCCTGCCTTCAGCAAGATCGGGGGCATTTTGGCCAACGAGCTCTCGGTGGATGAAGCAGCAGGTAACGGGTGCCCGCAGCGGGGGCGGTGCGTCAGCCTGTAGCAGTATCTCATCTCAGCCCTCGAATGTCAAATCTGGGGCCGGCAAACTGAGGGATGCCCTGAGAGATGCAGCGGAGGCACCTGGCCGCTCTCCTTCAGACGCGTGCACGGCTGCAAGGGCTGGCATAGCCCCTTCCCAGCCAGCAGCACCTGGGGTTTTGCATTAGCTGGACTTGCTGCAGAGACACCGAGGCTTCCCAGGCACTGGGGACTGCAGCTTGCTCTTTGAAAAAAGGGGTTCCCACCGTTGTGCGAGGCGCAGCTTGTCCCACTGCGTGCAGGGATACGGCGGGTGGTCTGTCGGAGCCCTCTGTGCCCCGTCTCACCTGCCTCCTTCCTGCTTCGCCTCCAGTCCACGCCGCGGTGCTGGCGATCAACGAAGCGGTGGATCGGGGGGTGGCGGCGCAGACGATGGTGGCCCTCTGCAACCCCAGCGCGATGCTTCTCGACCTGCGCGAGGCGCTGGCGGACGCCTACCAGGAGGTGCTCCACCGGGCAAAGCTGGAGAAGAGCAGCAATGCCAGGAACAGGGTGAGGAGGGCACAGGGGGGCCCTGGGGGAGCTGGGAGAGGAGCAGCCCCTTTGCTGGTGGGTGCTTCCAGCTGGAGGGGTCCCTCTCGGAGACCGTCCCCATGCCTGGTGGCTGAAACACAGCCTGGGGACCCGGTGCTGATCAGAAGATGGGGGGAATGTGGTGGGGAAATGATTCCTCTTTGAGGGCTGGTTGATCCAGGGTTTGGGGTTGAGAAAGGAGCCCAGGCATCTGCAGGGGAACCCCACTGCATGCCATTGGGATGCGCTTGGGCAGAAAGCTCAGGGTGGGGGGTCCCTCTCCAGTACCTGCAGGTGATTCCCGAGGGAGACGACATCTATGACCGGTGTCTGACCCAGGCTGAAATCCAAGGGAACATCAACAAAGTGAATGGTGAGCATAGCTGTGGCTTCCCTCCTGGGGGGTCTCAGGGTTTATCGGTGGGAGGGGAGAGCCTGCGCAGGGTGGTGGGCATAGCAGAAAGGAGCTGTCTGCTCAGGCCAGCTTCAGACCCGGTGGGGAGCAGGGCTGGGTGTGCATTTCCAAGGAGAAATTCAAATTATTGGTATGTAGGCTTCAACTGTAGCTCCCTTTGCTGCCTGGAGCTGTGGGATGATTTACCTGCTCACCTCCTCTGGGTGTAAACTGCCTCTCTCCTAGTGCACGGAGCTCTGGAGGAGGTGGACGATGCCCTGGAGAGACAGGACGCGCCGGCGCTGTACCATGCGCTGCAGGACCCTGTCCTGGCCCTGAGCTGCCTCCGGCAGGACAACCTCCACCGCTACTTGGAGCAGCTCAGCATGGACCGGGAGCAGAAGGCGCTGGTAGGGACTGGCAGGAGCCTGTGGGGTACCTGTGCTGGGGTGGCACCCCAGTGGTCCCCAGTTGAGGGGGGGTTTCCCCTGGGCAGGGCGTCGCTCTGTGGATCAGCAGCTTTTTGCAAGAGGTCCGAGAGTGGGGCTGCTCCGTCAGCACAAGCAGGATCTGGTGTGAGAGCATGTCGTGGTTTAGCCCCGGTCAGCAACCGAGCACCACACAGCCGCTCGCTCACTGCCCCCACCCCAGCGGGATGGGGGAGAGAATCGGAAGGGCCAAAGTAAGAAAACTCGTGGGTTGAGATAAGAACAGATTAATAATTAAAATCAAACAGCAATAATAATAATAATGAAAAGGAAAATAACGAGAGGTGAAACCTTGAGAGGAGGGGAAAAAAAACCAAACAAGTGATGCAACCGCTCACCACTTGCCAACCGACGCTGCCGGTCCCCGAGCTGCTTCCCCCGGCCAACTCCCCCCAGTTCATATACTGGGCAGGACTCACATGATATGGAATACCCTTTGGCCAGCTCAGATCAGCTCTCTTGGTTGTATCCGCCCCTCCCCCGGCTTCTTGTGCACCTGGCAGAGCATGGGAAGCTGGAGAAGTCCTTGACTAGGGTAAGCACTACCCAGCAACAACTAAAACATCAGCGTGTTATCAATGTTGTTCTCACACTAAGTCCAAAACACAGCACTGTACCAGCTACGGTCAAGAACATTAACTCTATCCCAGCCAAAACCGTGACCCAGCAGAAGCCCCTTTTTCTGCCTGCTGCAGGAGCTGGGCTACGTTGACCCGCTGGAGCAGGAGGAGGTGGAGGCAGGGATCCTCGCGGCGAACAAGAAGGGCGAGGAGGAGCGAGCCAGTGAGTGGCTGGGGTGGACACGGTGCTTGCGGCAGGTTTGGCTCCCCTGGAGCTGGCGGCCCCGCTGGCTGCCTGGCCGAGGGCCCCAGGGGAGATGGGGCACGGCCACCTCCTGCAACCCACCCGTGCCCAGTCTCTCCCTCAGTGCTGCGAGCCGTCAGCCGGATCAACGCGGCCGTTCGTCGCGGAATAGCAGCCGAAACGCTGGAAGCGCTGACGGACCCTGCAGCGCAGCTGCCCGACGTGTACCCGCTTGCTGCCCCGCTGTACCAGCGCCAGCTGGCCCTGCTGCAGCGCCAGCACCAGCACCCACGGGTGAGAGCTCCCCCGGGGACGGGCTCTGGGCCCCATCGGCGGTGGGGGGATCGGCGCCTCTGCTAGGATGGCGGCGTGCTTCCCCCACACCTGGGGGGGCTGCTGGCTCTGGAGGATGAGGGTATGGGGGGGTCAATGTCCCTGCCTGCCCCATGCAGGGTGAGCTGGTACAGGAGGAGCTGTTTGTGGCCGTGGAGATGCTTTCGGCCGTGGCGCTGGTTAACCGAGCCTTAGACGCCGGGGACCCTGATGGGCTCTGGAACAGCCTGGTCAGCTCTGCCCTGGGCCTCTCGGGTGTTGAGGATGCAAATGCGCAGCGGTAAGATGGTCTCTGTTTGCGGTTGGTGTGGAGCAAACCCTTGGGAAGGGACGGTCACGGGGCCTGGGCTTATTTCACCATCCTCCCTGCCCTGTGCCCTACCTTTTTCCCTTTGAAAAGGAAGGCAGCTGGCTCTGGCGGGCGCCGTGCCTGCTTAAAATGCACTGAGCCGTTGCCCCATGTCTCTCCTGCAGGTATTTTGAGGACTTACTGCAGCTGAAAGGCCAGTCTAGGGAAGCGGGAGCTGAGTTCCTGACCTGGAATGACATTCAGGACAGCGTGAATGACACCAATTCATCAGTGCAAGACGAAAACAACCGTGAGTCCTGCCCTCGTGGGACTGGGTCAAGCAGGGGTTTCTGCAAGCTTTCTGGGAGGGAGATTGCACCGGGAGCTCAGCCCTAATGAGACATTAGAGAACCTCACGCTACCCTGGGCTGTAACTCCATTGGGTGCCTGGAGCACTGGGGGAGCTGAACCGTGGGTCCCCCCTGTCCTGTGCAGGAGTCCTCGCTGTCCGGCTGATCAACGAGGCGCTGGTGCAGGCGGACCCTGAGAAGACGCTGGCGGCATTGCTGCTGCCGGCAGCCGCCCTGCCTGACGTTGCCCTCCCGACCGCTCGGCGCTACCACGATGTCCTGGCTCGGGCGCGAAGGCTGAAAGCCCAGGTGGGGTGGTGTCGCCGCCGGCTGGGCGGTATCCCCTCTTGGAATCAGGGCACCCTGCGAAGCAGAAGGCGCTCAAGCGGTGATGTAGTGCAAGACCAGCGGGTCTGAAGCTCTTAGGGGGCTGTGCAGCTCACTAGACCAAATCTTCCCCCCCATCTTCCCCCCCCATCTTCCCATCTTGCAGGCCACAAAGGACGATGGAGCTGTGCTTTGGTGGGAAGAGATCCAGGAAGGGGTCTGCAGGGCCAACCAGGACACGGTGGCAGCCAGGAGGAGTGAGTGCTCTGCCGGTGTGGGTGCTGGGCGCTGGCGCTGCTGGCGAGGGGGCTGCTGTGGGGGGGAGGCAAGAAGGGGCTGACGTGAGCCCCCTCTGCTCCTGCAGTGGCTCTGGGCACTGCCGCCATCAACCAGGCCATCAAGGAAGGGAAGGCGGCACAGACACTGCGGGTGCTGCGCAACCCCGACGTGGCCCTGCGCGGCGTGGTGAGTGCCTGCGCCGCGGCGTACCAGGAGCGGCTCGCAGCTCTGATGGCCACCAAGAAGCAAGCGGGTAAAAGCTTGGGGGCTGCAAAAAATTTCCCCCCCCAGGAGGCTGGGGGCCACCCCTGCCCCGAGCCACACGGGGGGAGCAGCACCCCCCAGCAGCACCTCTCCGTCTTGGCGTGCAGGGAGCGTGAAGCCGTGCTGGATCCAGCACCGGCTGCCAGACGGTGCCGAGTACTACCTGAGCCTGCAGACCTTTGAGGGCAGCTGGCAGCGCCCACGCGACGGCGGCCTCAACACCACTCACCTGAGCCGGGAGGAGATCCAGGTACGGAGAGGAGGGGGCTCGGTGGGCGCTGGTGGCATCGCTGGGGCTGAGCTGGTGCACTGTGTCCCTGCAGTCGGTTGTCACCCAAGTGACCACGGCGCACGACCGGGAGCGCCTGTGGGCATCCAGCGTAGCCTTTGTGGTGAGGCTGCAGGCTCGGCTGCGGGGCTTCCTTGTCCGCTCGGAGTTCGCGGCACGACGGCACGTCCTGCAGGAGCAGCGGCCGGCTGCCATCAGGATCCAGGTGATGTAGCCAGAACCCGTCCCTTCTCTGTGCAGGGGGATGCAAACCATGGGTGGCTGCTTGCAGCATCCTCCAGTGGGTCCAGGGAGCACCAGTGCTTGCTTCTCTGTACACTTAATAGCCAGAACTCACCCAAGGTACTGCAGAGGATGGCACGGTGCTTGCTTTTCTCACAGCAGCTGCTTTGGGTGCTGGTCTCCTCTGTTTTCCCATGCTGCGTTATCCTCTCTTCTGGTGCGCTCTCTGAAAAACCAACTGGACGTTGCAGCGACATTGCCCAGATCACGATAGCTCGTTGTCTTTTCTCATGCCCAGGCTTGCTGGAGAGGGTACAAGCAGCGCAGAGCTTACCTGGAGAGGCTGCGATACCTGCAAGCCAACGCAGATGCTGCAATAAAGGTTTGGAAGACTCTTCCTTCACCCTCTGCTCCCACTTTGGGCATTGCTGCCTGCTTGCTCAGCAACGAGCGTGGCATTTCCCCTTTGCCCAGTAAAGAGGCAGCTGGAGGGGGAATATCCAACTGGACCAGGGCACGGCTGGGCAGCACGTTGAGGGGATGGGGGGAGCTTGGGCTGGGGGAGGATGTCTTCCAAAAATCCCCATGGTTTTCCCCCTTTCTCACCGCTTGCTTTGGCCGAGCGAGTCCTTCCAGTGCCCAACTGCTTGAACATCTCTCCCAGATCCAGGCGGGCGTGAGGATGTGGCAGGCTCGGAGAAAGTACCAGGAGAGGCTGTGCTACTTCAGGCAGAACGTGAGTGATGGGATGGGGGGAGTAAAACAGCTCCTGGGAGCATGTCACCATCTGTGGGGGTGGAGGGGGACAATCCTGAGCCTGTGGTCAGACTTCTGCCCCCGAGTGCTTGTGGTGCAGCTGGAGGGAGAAATTGGTGCGTCTTTGTATGGGGACAGACGGGAAGGAAAAGGTGCCTGGTGGGTCTGGAAGCCAAACTATCAGGCTCTGTAAAATGTGGGGAGAGAAAAACCACTCCAGTTCCATCAAAAAACAACAAGGATTTAAAGATGCCCATTAGAGGGGAAGGAAATTTTGGGGGAAAACAGCACGTTGGCTGCAGGAAGTGAAGCTGCGCCTCTGGAGTTGCTGCGGCGTGTGAAATACAGCAAGCAGAGGGGAAACAACCGCTAAGGAGGGTGAAATCCTGAAATCCCTCCTGGACTGTGCATCCCTCACCCTGGGCATTGGCAGACTTCCAGCAGTGGGAGCAGGCAGCCGGGTGCCTGTCCAGCTCTCCTCCACTCCCCGCGTGTTTCAGGGATGCTGTGGGAAACATCCCCCACCCCTTTGTTTGTCTTGGCAGATTAAAGCTGTAATTAAAATCCAGGCTTTTGTGCGAGCTAGCAAGGCCCGTGGGGATTACAGGATGCTGGGTAAGTGCCTGCTCGTCACTGCTCTGAAGTGGCTGTAATTAATTCGGAAGGGGACTCTGCCTCCTCCCTTGTTGGCCTTGTGCGGTGGGGAGGTGGTGGCAGGCTGGCCACCAGTGTCCCCGTGGCAAGCACGAGAGTGGCAGGGGCTTGGTGGTCCCTTGGCATCAGCTAGAGCGGCCTTGGGGCTGCTCTTGCTGCCCCTCTGTTCCCGAAGGCTTCCTGGGGAGGTGTTGTACAGCACGGTGCCATGTCGTCCTGTGTCCTGGGGTTGCAAGAAGATGCTTTTTTTGGGGGAGGAGGATGGGGTGTCTTGGCAAGACGCTGCGGGTCCGAGGGCCTACAGTGGGGGCAGCCGCTCAGTCTTCCCCGCGAGCGTTCACGGCAGCGCCGTGCCTTGCTGCAGTCCACGCCAGGAGCCCGCCGCTGAGCATCGTCCGGCGCTTCATCCACTTGCTGGAGCAGAGCCAGCAGGACTTCTGGGAGGAGTTGGAGGTGCTGCGGCTGCAGGAGGAGGTGGTGAAGAGGATCCGTGCCAGCCGGCAGCTGGAGAGCGACCTGGACCTCATGGACATCAAGATCGGACTGCTGGTCAAGAACAGGATCACGCTGCAGGTGGGGAGCGCGGTGCGGGGGGAAGGACCTTGGCCACCTCATGCATCTCTGCTGCAGTGCCCAAACCTGGTCAGCCAGCACAGAGCTGGTCCTCCCCTCCTCGGCATCACAACTTGAACTTCTCTCCACTTTGCTTTCAAAGCAGTTGAAGGGGTTGGGGAGCACTGAGGTGCTTCTGACTCCCTTTCCCTGCAAGTGGGCTGAATGCCAGAGCCTGCCAGCAGTCACCAATGCCTCTCTTCTTGCCCACGTGTCTCCAGGAGGTGGTCTCCCACTGCAAGAAGCTGACCAAGAAGAACAAGGAGCAGCTCTCAGAGATGATGTCCATAGACAAGCAGAAGGGGCTCAAGTCACTCAGCAAGGAGAAGCGGCAGAAGCTGGAGGCCTACCAGCATCTTTTCTACCTGCTGCAGGTGGGGCTGGTGGGGCTGTGCTGTGTCCATCACGGCTGGGAGAGCAGTGCGGGGACCCTGGCTCCCCAGCACCCCACAACGCTTGGTTAGGTCGGTGTTCCTTGTCCCTGCAGACACAGCCTGTGTACTTGGCCAGGCTGATCTTCCAGATGCCCCAGAACAAGTCCACAAAGTTCATGGAGTCAGTGATCTTCACGCTTTACAACTACGCATCCAACCCACGGGAGGCTTACCTGCTGCTCCAGCTCTTCAAAGCAGCGCTGCAGGAGGAGATCAGGTGGGTGGCCGTGGGTGCGTGCCCCGGTTTGGGGGCAGGTCTGGGAAAAGGCTGAACCAGGGGCATGAGCTTGGATGCAGTTATCTCCTCCTGCATCGGAGAACACACGCGCTGGTCCATCCCCTTCAAGCCATTTACCTTGCCTCTCTCCCCAGGTCCAAGGTGGACCACGTCCATGACATCCTGACGGGGAACGCCACGGTGATCCGGCTGGTGGTCAGCTTCTACCGCAACGCGCGTGGGCAGAACGCCCTGCGGCAGATTCTGGGTGGCCCGGTGCAGGAGGTCCTGCAGGACAAGACCCTCAGCATCCGTACCAACCCTGTGGACATCTACAAGGCATGGATCAACCAGACGGAGTCGCAGAGCGGGCAGAAGAGGTCAGGCCCCGGGCAAGGAGGCTTAGCCCGACCACAGGGTGACAGGCATTGGGATGGTGATGGGGACCTTGTCTTCCATTCACAGCAAGCTCCCGTACGAGGTCAGCCCTGAGCAGGCTCTCAGCCACCCTGAGGTCCAAAGGCGGCTTGATATTTCTATCCGCAACCTCCTCGCAATAACGGACAAATTCGTCTCTGCCATCACCTCTTCTGTAGACAAGATCCCGTATGTACACAGATGGTTTGTACGCACATTGCTGCAGTGCTGTCAGCTTGAAGGTAGCTTCAGCAAGGCCTTAGAAGGGCGGGTTGGGTGATGGGGGGCTTCCCGGCCCCTTACCTGCTGCAGGACTGAGTTACTGCACTGTCAACAAGGGGAAATCCAAATATTAGTGGGTGCTGCTGCTTCTGCTTCCCCAGCAATGCCCTGGCGGGCTGGCTCTTCTTGCTGCTCCATTTCTGAGCGTTTTGCTACTGATGTTGAGGTGTCTGCAAGGAAGAAGCTATGCTTTGTGGTAATGTCAGAGGATGAAGGCTTCCTCAGGGATGTCTGGGCTGGCAGCAGGGTAGGGGAGGGAGCTGAGGGATGCGGCAGCCGCCAGCCCCTCCTATGGGCTCCTCCATCGCTGGGGGCTTTCTGCTTCTTGGGTGATGGGTGGTAGTAGGGATGGGGCAGTGTGACCAAGCCTGGCGCTGCTCCACGTGCTGATGGACCTCTCCCTGCTCTCCCCTCAGCTATGGGATGCGCTACATTGCCAAAATCCTGAGGACATCCTTGGCCGAGAAATTCCCCAAGGCCTCGGAAGAGGAGATCGACAAGGTACCCTGAGGCTGGGGGGTCTGCGTGGCTTGGTGGGATTCAACTGTGTGCTTGCGAAGAGCTAGTATTCCTCCGCAGAAGGTCAAGTCCTCTTGACTTAAAAATGCCTTCCGGTCAACGTTTTCCTTGAGCCACTAAGGAAATGCCAGTGGTGGGCTCTCTTCTGCACTGCTGGCCCTTCTGGGAGGGTCTTCCCGGGTAATGCAAGGTCGAAACAGCCTGCCCTGCTGAGCTACCACCTCCTTGGGCACCAGCCCATGTGCTCCCCAACACCCAGCCTGTCGTGTGCTCTAGATCGTGGGGAACCTGCTCTACTACCGCTTCATGAACCCTGCAGTGGTGGCCCCCGACGGCTTCGACATCGTGGACATCTCGGCCGGAGCGACGCTGCATCCTGACCACCGCCGCAGCCTGGGCTCCATCGCCAAAGTGCTGCAGCACGCGGCTGCCCGCAAGCCCTTCGACGGGGAGAACACGCATCTCTGCGGGGTGAACCAATACCTGGAGGACACCCACAGCAAGTTCAGGTGGGCACCAGGATGGCATCGGCATGCGAGGGTGGCTACGAGCCAGTGGCAGTGTGTTTGGGGCTGACCGAAGAGGTCCCTCTCTGCAGGAGGTTCATCTCTGATGCCTGCTGTGTCCCTGAGCCAGAAGAGAGGTTTAACGTGGACGAGTACTCAGAGATGGTGGCAGTGGCCAAACCAGTCATCTACATCACGGTGGGGGAGCTCATCAACACGCACAAGGTAAGGGCATAAAACGCATCTGCCAACAAGCAGGCTCCATTTCTTCTGCTCCCATCTCCTGCTGCATTTCATCACGCTCCTCTATCCCACCACCAGCACAGCTCCTCCTGGCCTTTTTTTTTTTTTTTTTTCCTTTTTAAAGCAGCAAATAATGCAGATTCTGCAGGTTGTCTGCTGCTTGTCTTCCCTTGAACCTCATAACCCTGCAGTCAGGTGCAAAGGGCATTGCATCGCTCCCCACTGGCCTTCGCTCCCTGTTTCTTTGCCCCTTTTCCACTGACTCTCCTCCCTTGCGCTATCCAGCTCCTGCTCGAGCACCAGGACTCCATCGCGCCACACCACGGAGATCCCCTGCATGAGCTTCTGGAAGATCTTGATGAGCTTCCTACGGTCCAGTCCCTTGTTGGTAGGTAGGGCTCTGCCCGGCAGGAGGAGGATGGAGGATGCTTTTTGCATAAAGCTCTAGCTGGATTGCTTTGGGCATGGGGAAGCCAGCCCTCCTGAGCCTCACGTAGCTACTTGGGCTCTCTGCCGTTGCAGGGGAGAGCGTTCCCAGCCTGGCGGACGGCAGTGCTGAGCAGGTGCTCTCTCAGCTCGGCAAAATGGAGATCTCCCTCACCCTGACCAGCAAGCTGGTGCCAGCAGCCAGCAGCGAGGAGAGCGACACGAGGAGCTTGCTGCTGAGGTGAGGATGGGTTCTGTGGGCTTTAGGCTAGCTGGGCTTCAGGGGAGCTTGCGGGGCGTTGGGAGGCCAGCCGGGATGCTCAAGGAGGGCAGGAAAGCCTCGGGAGGCAGCTAAATAACATGCTGCTCTAGTGGAGGAGGGTGACGGTCCGGAGCGGATGCCTGACCTCTCTTTCTGGTCTCTAGCACCAAGCAGATGCTGGTGGACGTGATCCAGTCCCAGCCAGGAGATTCCCTCCCAGAGATCCTGTGGACACAGGCCTCGGAGCATGAGGTGGGATGCGTGAGGCTGCTGCTGGGGATGAGCTAAAAAACTTCTTGGGGAAATGGCAAACAAGCCCTCAGCAAAAAGCTGCCCTGCTCCTCTTGAAGGCTTGGCCACTGCTCTTATGCTCCAGCAATGGCTGGGCTCAGTTTTTTCAGAGAAAACATGTGTTTTGTGTGGGCCAGGAGAGACTTGGGTCAAAGTGTGTGTGTGCGTGGGGGCGTTTGATTGCTCCATCTCCTCTTGTCCCGCTCCAGCCGTGTGCCAGGCTCGCCCCCTTCTCGTCCCTAGGAAGCCTTCCACGACCATCTCATGCACAGGCGAGCGCTGCGGGACGCCCAGACCCCTGCCAAGCTGAAACGCAACCGCTCGCTGGCTGCTAACAGCCAGCTGTCCATGGAGGAGAAGAAGCGCAAGATCATCCGCAACCTGCGGCGCTTGGAGAGCCTGGGGCTTGTGGACCCTGCCCATCAGTACCAGGAGCTCATCAACGAGCTGGCCAAGGTGTGCTGGGGCACGCGGAGTTGGGAGGTCGCCTCTAAACCCACTCGAGATCCCACTCTGGTGCTTCCATAAAGCCCAGAATGGGTTATATCGGTTTTCTTGTACGGCTTTGTTTCCTTCAGGACATCTGCAACCAGAGGCGTTACCGGCAGCACCGCAAAGGGGAGCTCCTGAAGCTGAGACAGACCCTGCAGGGCCTCAACGCCAAGACCTTGTTTTACGAGGAGCAAATTGATTATTACAACCAGTACATTAAGACCTGCCTCGACAACCTGGCAGCCAGCAACAAGTATGTTTCCTTACAAAAAAGCAATAATTTAAAAAAAATATATTTTTTTTTTTTTTTTACTACTATCTTGGATGTTGTGAGTCCTGGAGACATCGGGGGTCCGAGGGGTCATGTGGGGCTGGAGACCGGCTCTGAGCACGTGGTCCCTTCTCTTCAAGGGTCAGCAGGAAGAGCAAGAAGCTGCAGTCGCTGCACTACACAGCGGCCCGGCTGTACGAGAAGGGGGTGCTTCTGGAGATCGAGGACTTGCCGCTCAGCCAGTATGTAGCCCCTGGTCTGCGGGATGAGCTATTGCAGTGCAAAGCTTGGGTGGAGGAAAATAGCCCGGGAGGAGGGTGCACGTGGGCCCACCATCTTCCCCCCCAAGGACGGGGTGAGTTGTTTTGGGTATTACCGGGAGAACACAGGAGAGCTGGGATTTGGAGAGGGGTTTTGGGGCTGTGGGTCTCGCCTCGTGTGTGCCAAGGGGGTTGCGCTGGGGGGGTGACCCACTCCTTGGTTGTGTTAAAGCCGTGAAGCGCCTTTTGGTAGTGAGCAGCTCCATCCCTTCAGGTTCAAGAATGTGATTTTCGACATCATCCCCTGCGAGGAATCGGGCAGGTTCCAGGTGAAAGCCAAATTCATGGGGATCGACATGGAGCGGTTCCAGCTGCACTACCAGGTGGGGAGCCCGTCCTGGGGCTGCCGGTGCCGCAGCGGGGCCAGGGCAGCCTCGGGGTGCAGGGGGTGGGTGGTGTCCCTACACCTGGCTGGTTTTTTGGGGGGGTGGACTCGGAGATGATGGGGAGCCCTGCCCTGAGCTGGGGACAGCCTTGCTGTGCGTCTCCCTGCTGCATGTCCTGATGCAAACCCAGCTCTGTGCTGGCTCCCCTCTCCCCTGGGGGCTGCTGCCGCTGGGTGCTGAGGGTGGGACAGCCCCCTCCCCTGGCTGGACGCGCAGGGCTGGGGGTGGTGACGGTCACCTCTCCCGCAGGACCTGCTGCAGCTGCAATACGAGGGCGTCGCCATCATGAAGATGTTCGATAAGGCCAAGGTCAACGTCAACCTGCTCATTTTCCTCCTCAACAAGAAGTTTTTCAAGAAGTAACGGGGGGCGGGAGGATTATGGGGGACGGGGGACGATGCAAACCTGCCAAAGAGAAACCTTGGGGTCGGTGGTCCTGGGACGACGTGTCCCCATGGTGGGGAAAGCTGCTGCTTGCAATGAAGCTTTCCTGCCTGGGTGCAGCGTGCTTGAGCATCCACAGCCCACGGCGCTTGGCTGGGGAGAGCAGAGGGCTCAGAGCTTAGCCCCAGGGCACCTGGAAATCGGTGTTGGCTGGAGGCTGGCTGGGAGTCCCCGCTCCTGCTCCTGCGGCTTGTGCCGGCGTGAGCTGGTACCCGATCCTCCCCGCGGGAAGGATGTGGCTGCCGCAGCTTTTGCAGCGCACGTAGCTTTTAAAATCTAGTTTTTGTGGGTATTTTGGCTGTTTAGTTCCTGTGTTGCTAACAGCTGGCTGCTCAAGGACACTATGGATTTCTGGACACTATATATGTTTTTAGTGATGAAATAAAGGTATTTTAATATATATATATTTTTTCTTCTTCCCATTAAAGATGGGGAAATATCAGAATTAGATTTCATATAGGTATAGGGACAGAGGGAGAATATAGAGGCAATAGCTGCTTATGAAGACAGCCACAGGCTGTTCTCTAGTAAATCAAGGCGGACTAGGAATATTTTGTTTTTAAAAAATGAATTTCACTGCCTGCTTACCCGCCAAGCTGGGGTCAGAAATAGAGGACACTGATGTGCTGGGGATGCCTCGGGGGACTGGAGCAGGGACCCCTCCTCTCCTCTGGACCGTGTGGATGCCTGGCTGCTGGTGTGGAGCAACCCCAAGCCACTGTCTCAGCCAGGATATTGACTGCTCTGTCCCCTGTTGATTTGCTCTGGTGCCTAATTAGTTTTGAAGTGTGGCATAATGACTGAGTTAAGCCATGGCTGCTTTTAAAGCACTTTCTCCTCCATATAAGCTCCTGCCCCAGCCCCTTCCACATGGTGGGAAGGGAGCTGGTACTGGTCCCAAGCCTCCTCCCAGCCCCGTCTCCTTCAGGCCCGGGAGGAGCAGGTCTCAGACCTGCCCTGCAAAGGAGCTTTTTTTGGGGGGACCTGAATGGGAATCTCCATCACTGCTTCGGTAACTGCCTTAGCACCTCGAGGCGGCTCAACGGTACCCTGATATATTGGCATCTAGGGCGTCTGTCTGTCTTGTCTTTGCAAAGTGGTGTTTGTTCATGAGGTCTTTCTGTATTTTTTTCTTTCCCTTCTGTCATATCGAAAGCTGCAAACAGCACTTACCCCTCCAGCGCCTGTGTTCTGCATCCCAGCTGTGCTGCCCTTGCTCCTTTACTCTAAATAAATATGTATAAGAAATTACCGAATTGCTCTGGATGATCGCTTCTCCTTAACCCAGCTCTGTGGTCCTCACCTGCCCCTCCTTTCACTTTCAGGCTTTTGGCGTTTCCTGCAGCCCCTGTCCCCAAAGCAAGGTGCCCCCTTGCCCTCTGGCGATGGGGATCGTTGCCACGTTAGCTGGGATCCGGCTCCCTTGAAGCAGCGCTGAGTCAGACGTTGAGGCGTTGACTCAGCTCTTGCATGGGGAATTTAGGCCACTTTCAGACACACTTAATTCTTAAATAAATACTATGATTACATCTCATAAAGACTATGATTATATCTCTAAAGGAATGAATTGGGATCAAGCTGCAGCACTCTTCCAGTTTTAAAATAGGACTGGGCTGCGATTAACCTGTTGGGTGCTGCACCATCAGCAGGGACGCGGTCCCTGGGGCTTGCTGGTGCATGTTACCCATTACCACATTTTTTTTTTTTCCTCTGATTACCATATTTTTTTTTTCTTCCTTGTCTTCAGAGGAAGAAGAACCGGTGCTTCTCTGGCTGTGGCTTGGTGGTTTGTTTGCCACCAGCCACCTCCTCCAGCAGCCGTTGGCTTTGCTGAACAGCTTTTGGCCCCCTGCAACCATTTATTCGTGGTGTTTTGGGGATGGAGGGGCAGCCTGATGTAAAAGGCTCTGCATAATGATGATAATCCCCAGCTCTTCATTAAGCACACGCTTCGCATCGGTCTCGGCCACAGGCTGGAGGGGACTTGCTGTTGAAAAGGTGATGTTTTTGTGTGTGGTGGCTAGCCATGACTCAGAAATCGGGTGCTGGCTCTTGCCTCCTGCCCACGTGTTTTGAAGAGGAGGCTGGAGGGGGAATTTCAGCCCTGAAAATGCTGCAGGAGGCCTGTCGGTTCACTCGGGCTGAGCGATTTCCCAAGGCAGCTCCACTAGATGTCATTGCAAGCCGGGGGAAAGCGGCACGGCCTTAGGTGCTGTGCGGCGCCGCACGCTGTGGGTGCTCCGAGCACCCTGTAGCATCGTGGGGACCAGCAGCCTTCCGCTGCGGGGTCCTCGACGTGGCCGCGCTGCAAACACGTGGCGTAGCCCCGGCTGGAGGCATGGATCGCTCACACCGATCCCAGGACGCGCAGACCGAAGCTGGGACGTCGTCAGTGAGACTGAGGCGTGCGGGTCCTTGCCTTGTGGGCTCTCCTCTGCCTTGTGGGCTTTCCCCAGGGCACTGGGCTTGCTGGGGGCTGCGTGGTGCTTGCCCAGGCTGGGACAGCCAACTTGAAAGGGAACAGGGAGGAAAGTCAGGTCCTGCCCCCAACCTCTTGCTAGAAACCATCCTGAAAGGTGTTATTTGGGGATGGGGAGAAAGGGAGAGATTTGGGCTCCCCCTGAGGCTCATATTTCACCTCGTCCAGCTCCAGTGGGTCCCAGGCAGCGCCTTGCACCCATGCACTGGCCACATGGCTCGTGATTGCGCTCAGTCCCCTCGCCGTCCTCCCAGGTCTGCGCTCTTGCACCCGGCTGTGATCTGGTGTCCCCGGCTCTGCAGAGGAGCTGGCAGCTGTGCTGGAGGGTGCTGGTGAAGGTGCCACATCCCCAGTTGCCATACAGCCCCTTAGCAACACCAGCCCTGCTTCCTCCAGCCCTGTTCCCTCTCCCTTGTTACTTAGTGCCGTAATTGCCTCCAGGAATGTAAATGAGTTGGCAGATGGATGAGCTTTAAAAAAAAAAAAAAAAGGAAAAAGGGGCATAAGACAGGTTAACAGAAGTACACATATAAATTTATGCATGTGTATATATGTGTGTGTGAAAGGGAGAGAAAAATGGCATGGGGTATGGGATATGCATTAAGTATTTCAAATCTAATCAAGCTGGCTCTCAGGGCATTGGAGATAACCCCTGCAGCCTGTGGCACTCGGCATTTGCAGAAGTTAAGGAGATTGGAGGCATCTGCCAAGTGTAATCAGTGGGGATAGGTGCCACCAGACCCACCCTGGGGCTGCTGCCCTGCTCTGGGGTGGGAAAGGGGCTGCTGGGTCTGGGATTTCCCAGATTTTGGGAGGGAGAGATGAGATAGGATGGAAGAGCCCAGGACGGTCCATAGCTGGGATCTTGCTGTCCTGGGAGTATCCTCTATCTACTCCAGTACACTCACAGGAACTGACAAACCCAAAAAGGATGAAAAAAATTGCCAAACTGGGCTCAGAAAGCTGCTGCTGAGAGTCCTGATCCCACCAGCTTGGGTGCTTGGTGCTGGGCAGGCTGGCTCGAAGGCAGCGCTCCCGGAGAGCCGCTCTCCCCCAGCGTCACGTGCTGCGGCGATGCTAATCCCGTTTTGAAAACCCGCGCCCCACGCTGCGCCCACTAATCCCCCTTGCTAACGCGGCTGCGGGACTCGGGCTGCGGTGCTGCCTCGGCGAGCCCCGGGGTGTCCATGCACCTGGGCCCCCTCCACGGGTGTACCTGGCCGTGTCCGCATCCTCTGCTTGCTCCTGCTTCAGCCTTGAGGATGCTCATGTGCTCCCTGCCCTGTGCAAAAGGGTGCTGAGTCCCGGAACCGCCCCCTGCCTCCAAAACACGCTGTCGGAAAGAGGCTGATGTAAAACTCGGCGGGGCTGGGCCGTACCGGGTGCGTCCCAGACCCGAGGTCAGGACATCCCAACAGCCCGGGAAAACACCGCGACTGCCCAGGGAGGAGGGATTCACCTTACTTGGCCAGCCTGGCTTTGGCACAGCCCCGATTACTCAGCACACGAAGACCTCGCCTGCAGCACCGAGGAGGTAGGTGAGCGGTTCGAGCCTGCCCGTGTCGGTCTTGGGGTTCAGCATGGGTTTGCCGGGCTCCTCCCCAGAAGCGGCTGCCTTCCCAGCAGTGCCAGGAGCTTTGCAACACGGCTCCTGCTGGGACGGCGCAGGCTTCGTGCGCTTAAGAATAATATTGTTGTTCCCTTCTGATGGTAGCAGCTTCCTCGTGGGAGAGGGGAAAAAGCACAAACCGAACTGGGGAGAAAATAAGAGGGGAATGTTTGCCGACTGTCTGCTGTGTGTTGTTGCTGTTTGTTGTGTTTCTGCGGTTGCTTTGGCAACCCCGGGAAGACGTGCCAGGCTGTAGCATCGTGGGTACCAGCGCTCCGCGGCGAGGAGCCGGGGCTCGGCGGGGCGAAGCTGCTGGCCCGGTAGCAGCCCCCAGTGGGGATGGGGGGCTTTGGGGCCGGGGGACTGATGGGGTCCCATTTGCGCCCAGCTCAGCTGCTGCCCTCCTGGGTGAACCTGGGACGGGCGCTTGCTTTTCACTCCTGGGCCATGGCATCCTCTAAGAGGGACCTGGCTCTGAGACGAGCGAAGGCAGTGGCTTAAGGGTCTAATGGGTTATTCTTGCCCATGGGGAAAGCAGCCAGCCCGGCTGTTCCCTGGGGTGCACGGCGAGTATCTGGGCTCATCCCCTTCCTTCCTGTCCAGAAGGAAGCGAGCAAAACAGCAGTATTGTGGAGGGGTGGCCACTGCCGTGCAGTGCCGTGCACAGCTTGCAGGAGGGGCTGCAAGGGCATCAGGTGATGCTGTCTGCGCATGCACCCATATCCCTCCAGGACAGAAGTCATCCCCCTTATGTTGGTGCCCCAAACCATGGCCTAATGCAGGCAGGGTTACATTGCTCTCTACCTCCTGTAGTTTCCTCTCCTGTTTTGCAGGCTGGGCAGTGCGGGGTGGAAGTGGTTGCTGCCTGTGCGGGCAGCAAGGGATGGAGCCGGGCTCCCAAGGGGCAGGTTGGGGCCGGGGTGACCAGAGCAGAGGACCACAGCTGAGGAAGGAAGCCAAGAGGAGGCTCAGGGAGGACAGTGATGCTCCCGGAGTCCCTCAGTCCCTCCCGCAGCCCCGGAGCTGTGCAAGCGCTGACATCTGTCAGAGCAGGAGCTGTGTGTGCCCCGCGGCATCCCCAGGGCAGAGCAATCCGGGGGTGGGTGAAGGCTTTGCCCCTGGGGCCCACCAACTGCTCCACGCAGCCAAAGCAGCACCAGGGGTGTGCGTTAACTTTTTGGGGGCTGCAGCAGGAGAGCCGAGCTCCTCGCTCGGGGAGGTGGGCACGGTCCTCCTGGAGCCTGCGGACCCCGGTGCTTTGGTAGTTATTCCTGCAAGCCAATGCTTTGGGGGCTCCGTTGCTTTCCATCCCGCTTTGCACAAGAAGCGTTGGTGTGGAAAGGTCACAGCCTGTCACTGGTTAGAAGTGCCAATTTAATTAAATGATTTAATTGCCGCATCTCCAAATGGTGCTTGTTTTAACTGAAAGGAGAGGCCTGATGAGGAATCCTGCCCTGAACTGGAAGCTGACTCATTCTCCTCCCAGTCCCAGGGTCAGCACTGGATTGCAAATAAACACACCAAATTCCCACTGCTTGGTTCTGGGAACGTGCTCCCGGCCCCACGTGGAGGGCAGGGACCCAGGAAGGGGCTGGGTATCTGCCTGCCTCCTGCTGCATCCTCCTACCCTAGGAGCAGCGGGGGCTTTGGAGGCACCTGGAGCCGTCTCAGGGTCGGGGGGGTGGGTGGGTGTGGAATAAATACCCCAGGGGCTGTAGAGGGGGAAAAAACCCTCCACTTTGTTCTGATGAGGGTCTGAAAAATCCCAAATACCCACTGCCCTGTTCCGTCTTCCAAGTGGAGGAAGCAAGGATCAGGCCTCAGCTGTCTTGCATCCTTGCTGTCCCTACCAGGTGAGACCCAATTTCCATTTCCGTTGCTTCCAGCCTTGCATAGCCCCGTCCCCTCCTCTGTGCGTGGTTTCCATCACAGCATCTCTGAGCGCAGCTTCAGCCCAAGCCCAAGTCTTGGGAGCAAGGAAAACTGAAGCAATAAGGGGATGGAGACGGGACTTGAAGCCACATCCGACTCCCAGGATAGGGGGGCAGCACTTCCCACCCCAAAAAACTGCCCGCGTGGGGTTGAGCAGAAACGGGAGCCAGCCGTGAGTCACCCTGCGCGGCTCCCGCCGAGGGCGAGGCGGGAGCAACCTTGTGCTGCTGAGCCAGTGTGGGCTGGGGGCCGTGACCCCGCCAGCCACGGCAAGAGGAAGCTTTTGCTCAGCACGGATGCTCCAGGGGAAAGAATGAGCTCCGGCGTTGAGACCGCCGGCCGGAGGGGACTGGAGGGGACCGGAGCAACGGGCACGAGGTCAGGGAAGGTCTGGGGTCTGCCCTGTCTCTGAGGGGGGAACACGAGGGCTTGCTGGAGCAGGGGGGCAGGATTTGGGCACTCCTGGCCCCTCCACCTGACCCAGTGGGTGCGTGCTCCAGGGCTCAGCGAGCGGTGTGCTGCGAGCCACCCCGGGACAGGACTCGCTCTCCTCCCGTGAAACTCCAGAGGGGGGGGAAAAAAAAAATGAATCTCCCCTCTGCTCTGTTCCTGCCACCCTGTCCTCAGCCTTGGGATCCTTCCAGGCTGGCGCTTGTGAATGTTTTCCCCCCTCAACTTCTTTCGCTTGAATCAGCGGACATGACTCACCAGGAGGAAAGAAAAGGGCTTGAGCGAGCTGTGCTTGAGCCCGCGAAGGCGACACCGGGTCCCTTGCGGTTCAAGGGCCGATGCAGCTGAACGCCACGGGAGCGGCGTTGCAAAGCCCCTCGCCTGCGAGGAGGCGAACTCTGGGCTGCAGTTCACCTCCATTCCATACCATCCGCTCCCCGTGCCCAGCCCAGTGGGTGCAGCAGGGTGGGAACTGGTTGTGCCGGCGCACCCCGTCCCAGCAGAGAGGGGAGATTCTCTGGCAGGGGGTGACCCTTGGGGGGCTGCAGGATGCGCCTGCGCCTTCATCAGCGGGATGAAGAGGTTTGAGGAGCGGCTGAGGGAGCTGGGGGGGTTTGGTCAGGAGAAGAGGGGGCTGAGGGGAGACCTTATCGCTCTGTGCAACTGCCTGAGAGGAGGTTGTGGTGAGGGGGGGGTCGGTCTCTTCTCCCAAGTCACAGTGATGGGACAAGAGGGAACGGCCTCAAGCTGCGCCAGGGGAGGTTTGGGTTGGATATTAGGGAAAATGTCTTTCCTGCAAGAGCAGTCAGGCACTGGACCAGGCTGCCCAGAGCGGTGGTGGAGTCACCATCCCTGGGGGAGCTCAAACAACGTGCAGACGTGGGGCTTGGGGACATGGTTTAGGAGGCCTGGGGGGGTTGGGTTGGGGTTGGACTTGATGATCCCAGAGGTCTTTTCCAACCTTAATGATTCTATGAATGTATGATGGCCATCGCACCCTGAGGAGACCAGGTGCTGGGGATGTGCGTCGCCCTTCCCAGGGGACCATCGGAAGAGAGGAGGCAAAGACCCAACCGCAGCAGGTTTGCGCTTTGCTGCGGCGGGGGAAGATGGAAAAAAAATCGCTCCGTGGTGGGTTTACTCCTCCCGGCACTGGGTTAGGGGAGCAGCCGAGCAAGGGTGCCAGATCTTGGCTGGATTAGTTAAAGAGATCAAGCAGCCGAGGGATTAGGGAGACAAGAGAGCCGAGCCACCTGTGGGGGCAGAGAGGGAACCTATGGAGGAGGATATGCCGGAGCTCCAGAGAGAGGTGTGCAAGGCCCGGGCTTTGGAGCGATTAGATAAGTGAATCAGGGCCTTGGAGCGATTAGAGAAAGAAGTCAGGTTTTACACCAATTAGGTAAAGTCCCTGAGTGATTAGATACAGCGGTGGCTGCAAAGAAAGGTCTCCCAGTGGTCCTTGGTACAGATAGGGCTGAGAATTGATTAAAGGAGCATCTGGGGCTGAGAGCAATTTGATAAGAAAACAAAACAGTGGATCAATTAGCCTGGGAAAGAGGACAAGGCTTGGTGATAACGAGGATAGGGGAGCAGAGCATGTAAAACCACCCCCTACGGCTCCTACTCCAGGGCTGGTGGAGCTGCAGGGAAGGGATGGGATGGAAGGGGAAGAAAATGGTCCCGGCTGGATCCTCCGAGGGCTGTGGGGACCTGGGGCACTGGGCTGAGTTTAATGGACTATTTAATCTTGGTATTAGCACGGGTAAATTCACAGCCTGGCCTAAAGAGGAGTTTGTTGTTGGCTGTGGCTAGCGTGAGACCTGCACAACTCAGTGTGGGATACAGCGAAGCATCTCCAGGCTGCTGCTTCTCTGACCAAGGAGGCCTTGCTCCTCCAACCCCGGGCAGCAGCAAGTTCTTCGTCTCAGAGAATTTCTTTTTCTAAAGCAGGCTTTGCTCTGGGCTCACACCGTTGCACACCTGGAGCAAGTTTATTCACTGGAAATGCAGTTCTACCATGGTAACTCAGACCCAAGTCCCATCCCAGATGCTCTGGGAGCTCTCAGATACAGGCACCAGAGAAGCAAGCAATTAAGTAACTCAACGGAGCCTTAAAATAATTAGACCAAGAAGCGCAGCTCCGGCAGAGGAGTTTAGTGAAGAAATGGGAGTGTTGGAGAGAGTGAGATGAGAAGGGTGATCAGGTCTCGGCACAATTATCTAGAGAAAGTCTGCTCCAGACTGATTAGAGGAAGGGAAAAGAGCTTTCCGGGCAATTAGGTGAGGGAAATCAACTCTGGGCAGGAAGAAAATAGACTATGGAAGAGATTGGGGTGGGAGATAGTGAGTTATCTCTGCTCCCAAGTTAGACAAGGGAGCTCGATAAGGGCTTTCTGACATGGAGGCAGAAATGAGGATTAGGGGGGATTAGGGAGCAGAGGTGAGTGTGCAGCGGGTGCCCGGTGCTGGCAGGGAGAGACCAGGCGATGGGAAAGAGGCAGTGGGGAGGGAGGTGGCAGGCTGTCCCTGGGATTGAACCGGAGGAATCAAGCCCTGCACCTAGGGAACGGGAGGAACAAAATCCTGGGATTAGGGCTAACACAATGAAATGGGGGTCTTGGTCCCAGCGGGGAGCGGTCGGCATGGCCATGGGTCCGAGTGGGGAAGAGAGTTGGGCGCTATTTCCAACCCATCACGTGGCAAGATGCTTCCTTAATCTGTAAAATGGGATTAGTCCCTCGTGCCCGGAGATGTTAAGAGCTGGCAGGAACTTTCTGCATGAGTGAATTTGACTTTAGAGCAGGGGAACCAGCAGGAAGGGAGAGTGGCCAGGGGAGAGCATGGGGCAAGCTGCCCCCGGGATGCACCCCGTGGCACCCAGCGGTCCTCGGCCGAGCCGACGGGAGCACGCAGACGGTCGTGCAAAACGGGGTACCCGCAGCAGCAAGCGTTACCCCAGGTTTTGGGGTGCTGAGCCACCGTGAGAGCGGTAACAACGGTCGGCTGCAGCCCAAGGTCGCATCGCAGGTCAGCAGCAGCTGCAGCTAGAAAGTGCCGAATCCCTTGGGAATGGATGCATTTGCTATTTAATTAGCCTTGACTGCTGCTGGAGCAGATTTTGCTGGTCTTTTCTTCTCCGAAGCTGGCCCTGGCTTGAATTTGCAGGGCTCCTTGTGCTTTTTTTTCCTTCCTTGCCTTTTTTTTTTCTTTTTTTTTTTTTTTTTAATTCTTGCACATAAAAAAGGAAAGCGGAGGGAGGGAGCACAGCATCACCCGAGGCACATGATGCTGACTCTGGTGCTGCTGGAAGGGGAAGCTGTGATTTGGCTGCCAGGTCATGTTTTGGCCTCTGGAAACGACCCTCTTGGAAAGATAAGCGTTGTCTTGCCAAGCTCGGCCAGGGGACTCGCGCAGCCCCCCCGGGAGAGGCGGCAGCGTTGGTGGCAGGACGGCCTGAGCGGGAGAAAGGGACCTCACGAGCAGTGACCCAGGGTGATGCGCAGCCCCTGGGCACTGCTGCACCACATCCTTGCGGCGGCGGGGCTCAGCCCCAGCTGCTTGATTCACAGCGGGCTGCAAGGAATCGGCTTCCATGTCTTTCCCCACCGCAAACCATCCAGTCTTGAAAGCAACGTGCTGGAAAACAAGCCCCAAGTTAACCCAAGCACCCTTGCAGGTCGTGGAGATTTTTAAAATTCTTAAATTTATTTTACTTTTTAAAAAATTTTTAATTTACTTTTTTTTTTTCCTCCTGATTTGTACTTGTGAGGTTTTGTCGCAGCTCCCGGCGGCCGATTGCGGGTGAAGGAGAGCAGAGCCGGGGCCAGCCGGGGAAGGTCTCCCGGACACTCATCCCTCCTGGGCGTCACAGCCCTGCTTTTAACAGCAGGAGGGAGGCTCTGACATATCTCCTTCATCCTTTGGCCCCTCTGCTGAGCTCGCCGGGATGAGCCTGGTTTCTGTGGGGTGACAGCGTTATCTGGGACACAAGTAGAGCCAGGCTCTGCTCTGGTCCCTGTCTCTTCTCTGGCAGTGGATATCCTCAGGAGATAGCGAGGCAAATCGTCCCCCTGGGACTCCACGTGCTTCACCTCCCATCAGTAGGATAGAAACAGGGTTTTATGGTATGCTACAGCCCAGCAAAGCCCTGAGAGAGGCGTGTGGATCCATCCCTCGGGGTCCTGAGGGTGCATCCTCCTCCCAATTATGAGATGCTGCTATTGTTCAAACCCTAATGTGGATTTCAGTGTTTTCATTATCCCCCCCCTTTCCCATTCTGATGAAAAATGTATTTGGGGAAAATAGAAATATTTAGACATTTCCCTGACAGGTGGTAGAGCTGGAAGGGTTCTGAAGGATCTTCTGCGGTACAGCGTTGCGCACGTGCGTGCTTACAAAACCTCAGCACAAAGAGTCAGGCTTGAGGATGCGTGCATCCTCGGCAGCCATGCTCCGAGCTGCATCACGAGCCCCGAAGGGTGGAATACTGGTGCTTGCTCGTGACGGGTCATCCCTCCTTCCAGCAGCCCAGCACAAAGTTGCCTTCAAAAGCTAGATAAGAAGATGGGTTTGAGCTGGTTTTGGGGAGATATATATATATAAAAAATATATGTAAAAAACCCTACAAGTGAATTTTATATAAAATATATATATAAATATATTTCTCATATATATAAAAATCTTTTACTTTACATTGCCTATCTGTCAGGGCTGGAAAGGGAGTTGGTGTTTGGTTCATACCAGCCACCCATTCTCCCATCTGCAGGGCTCGGCGGCGTGTCTGGCTACAGTCGTTGGGCTATTTGTACCTTGAAAGGGCCGGGGAAGACGACCAGCCGCAGCCCTGTGGTGCTGCAGGGACCTTGGGGGTGTCAGTGAGGGCTGCTGGGGACAGAGCTACCCTCCTCCATGCCGACGGCCCTGGGATAAGCCCAGACCTCCCTTCCCAGGAGGCTGAGAAATCCCCAGCCCCGAAACTGGCGTTCCCCACCCCATTTTTCTCCCGCTCACACCCTCCGGTTTTGGTCTCGGGGAGATGTCAGGTGCAGAGAAGGGCTGGCCGCGTTGCCCCGAGCAGAGGGTGGCCACCGCGCCCTGCGCTGGGGAGGGGACGGTTCCCATCCTGCACCCCACTCCCTCCGTTCCAGCCGCTCAGGCTTCACCCCATTGCTTTGCCTAATTCCGGGGGGGGGAGCAGAGAAGCCTCCCTCTGCACCCTGGCAGGGCTTTGCCTTCCCTGGGGCCGGCCCCTGAGCCACCGCTGTCCCTGTGGGCTTGGCACCCGCGGGGTCCCCGCTGCGTGAGCTCCCCAGGTGCGGATGCCACGTGCAAGGTGGCACCTGTGCAGCACCGTGCACGTGGGGCTGCCGAGCTGCACCCTGGGGAGCAAGAGAGGCTGGAGGTCCTTTTGGACTTGGAAAGAGGAGTTCAAAGCCCGCTTGCCTGGAGACCTTGCAAAGGCATTCTCCTGCTCCAAATTTCAGTGAGGTATTTTTGTAGAGGTGTTCAGTTGCCCCCTCCCTCCCTGCCCCTATCTAGCACGTTCCTGGGGCGGGGGAAATAAATGCATTTAAAGGGTTTTGTGGGTGCAAAATCTCCGCTGCTCTGGATCACACGCAGCTTCCGAACTACCAGGGTGGGGAGATGCTGGGGCAGGGCTGTGGCGGTGGGACGAGGCATCCCGGCCCCTGCCCGGTGGGAAGAGCAAGGCAGGGCGAGCTGTTCCCAAACCGCCTGCAAACCCCGCCGTTGTCCTCACGTCCCTTCGGGAGGGGACCCGGAGGCGCAGTTTTGCCCCACGGCCACGTCTGTTTTGCCTTGGTCCGGGTGGTCCCCTGCTGTGGGGTCGCAGACCCAGACAGACCCATGGGGGACGAGAAGGATGGAGAGGGGAGGTGGTGTGACCACGGGACGGGCTCGCTCGGAGCACGCGCATCCTCGGGCCGTGCAGCCGTCAAGGGTGTCGAGGCAGTTTTTGCTTCCCGAGGTCAGGGCGGCAGCGGCAGGGAAGCACTGCGGTGGTGGTTTTGGGGGTCGGAGAGTGGCGCGGGGGCAGCGGGCTGGTGGGAGCACCGGGGCTCGCTGCCCCTTCCCGCAGCCCCCACATGCATCCTGGCTCCATCATTAGCCTGACCCCTGATTACACTCCGCAGGCTCTGCATCGCTGCCGTTGCCCCGGCAACATGTCGTCGCCACAGCAACCGTGACAACCTTATGTTCATTAATTTAAAAAGGTTCACAGTGTAACAAATGAAATAGTTATAAGCTTGTCAGGGTGTTAAGGAGCAGGGGCTGACAACTTGCCCCCCCCCGCCGGAGCAGCCCAGCTTGGCTCCAGCCCTGGGAGCAGCTCTGCCTCGAGATGCCCATCCCAGGCCCTCCAGCCTGGCTTCATCACACCGTCCTTAATTGCAGCAATTAGTTTGGGCCAGTTTTTGGAGCAGCCTGGCAGCGCGGCATCGCCCGGTGACGTCCCTGGGGAGAGGCAGACCCTGGTGCACGACCAGGGGCTGGATGCAGGCTCGGGGCGGGGGGGCTGGTCCGTGGCAGAGGGGACTTTGTGGGGTTTGGACCAAAGATGCCTCCTGCGTTGAGGCATCCACCCTGCGGTGTGGCTGATGTCTAGTACAGAGTCGGGGTTACCCCGCGGCCCTTCCCTGGAGCGAGTACGGGGTCTCTCGTAGAGGATAATTATTTTCATACAACCTGTAGCACTTCAGTATCTGCACTATTAGAATTAATATCCTTACCTTCGTAAGCAATATGGTTGAGAGGGGGGAGGATGGACAGACCAAAAAGATGACTATATATATATGCATATCTTGTTTCCTTAGGAAACATCCACAGCATCACAGATACCCTGAACAGCCCTGGCTGAGCCCAGCAGCTGGGGTAAATCAATGTTTTCCTTCAAGTCCCTGGGCCAGGTTTGTGGCAGGTATGAATAGGTGTTGCAAAACTGAAGATAATAAAGCCATAGCAGTTGATGCCAGTTGAGTATCTGGCTCTTACTTCATTAGGTATTATTTTGCTGAAATCTCAGCAGACTTCAAGTTGACCGTAATCCTTTAATCTCAAACAAAGGCCATCCTCTGTTTGGCTTTTTGTAAGTGGAAACATGAAAGGAACTGGTTTAAAGAAAAATCTCCTGCCATTGCGATTCCACTCGGCAAGCTGAGAATAAGGTCGCTTTTCAACAAGGAAAGTGGCCATTTTAGTTAAAAATAAAAATGGTGACTTCTGGGCCACAACCATTCCCGGTGGAAGCCGGTGCTGGGATTGCACTGGTTATTGCTAGCTGGGACCCAGCATTTCCCAGCTCTGACAGCTCACGCACATGGTCCCTTGTGCTGGCGAAGCGTCATTCCGGAGACCAGCTCTTGCCCTCGTTTCAGCCCCTGAGCTGTCTTCCTTGTGCGCAAGAGGCCGTTGTCGCTGCGGTTATGGCAGAGGGGTTGCTCACCCACCGCTTTCAAAGCCCAGCCCCGCTCTCCCTGTCACCGCGGCCATCCCCGCAGGCAAACGAAGCACGGGCAGGAGCTGGTGTCGGAGGATTCCTGCGGCCAAGAGGGATGGCAGCCGCTACGGCCCCGCTCTCTGCCCGGTGCTTCAGGGCTGAGCAGCCTCCGCGAGCAGCAGCGGGAAGAGAAATCTGGTGAGCACCCGCGGGTGCTCGTCTCCTCGCCTTCAAGAGATCCTTCAAAATCTTTCTCAATAATTAAACAAGCAAGGCCTAAAAATAGCACTGAGATCTACTATATGTGGCAGGATAATTTAAGGGGAGAGCAGGGAACAAAATGTCCTCTGTGTCCCAACCTTCCCCCCGATGATTTGGTGGGCACCGGCTGGGCGCGGGGAGGCTGCTGGGTTTTGGGAGCAAGGGTCCGGCGGTGGGTGGCCGGGATGCCCTGCAAGGCAGCCGGGCTTGGGGAAGCTTTGCTCCCTGGAAGAAGCTCTTTGGCAGCTTTTTATCTCATGGTGGGATCTGGAAGGACACTCGGCTGGGGGTCCCAGGCTGCAGCGAGGAAGGGACCCATTCGGGAACCCCATTGTAGCTTGGAGGCTTCACCTCCACTCCGGACACCAGCAGCAGGCACCCCAGATCTACCCCAAAATAAGCCGGTGACACGGTCGACCACCCAGCCCGTGGTTCAGATGCAGCCCAAGAATAGCATCCACAGACACGGCAGCCTGAGCCTTAAATACCCGCTCTTCCAAGCCCGCACTTATCTTCAAAGCTCTCCAGCATGAAAGCAGGTCTGCGGTGGAGTAGATAAGCCCATCGCCTGGAAGGTGAAGGCACTGCTCGAGCCCCAGCTCGCGGGAAAGGGCTGCAACGGGAGGCCCGGGGCTGGGGAGGGCTCGGCCCCTCGGGGTGCAGGGACTCAGGACCGTGCCCGTGCCATGCTGCCCCTTTGAGGGGGGCTTGTGCTTCTCTGTCCTGTGGGGAGAAGCAAAATGGGACTCGGTGTCAGCAGTCCCAAGGCACAGCGATGTGAAACGGGGCTGCGACCGCCACTCAGAGTGTAATTAATTATTCCGGCTGCGAGTCGGCAGGGTTAGCCAGAACGCTGCGCCAGGCGCACCGGGAGCTTGCAGCAAGCTCTTCTTGCAGTGTGGAGGAGCCCACAGGGCAAGGGAGCAGGGCTGGACCCCATGGGTGTGCTGGGATGCCTGGAAGGAGGAGAAGGGGAAGGAATTAGGAGCGGATAGCAGCCCCAGGGGCAGGGCGAGGGAGGGAGCCAGCATTGCTGCTCCTCTCGGTCCCCATTTGGGGCACCCCAGGACCTGCCCGCTCCCCAGACGAGGTTCCCGGCTGGCCTCCCAAAACTCCCTCGCAGCGAAAGGCAAACAGCTCAGCCGCGCGTTGCATAACCGGGAGAAAAGGCGTCCTCCGGAGCCGAATGGCTGCCGGCCAACGTTTGGCATTAAAGTGGAGCAGAGGATACCGGGAGGGGAGCGCGGATTAGGCGGAGAGGAGACAGGATCAAGTGAGCAGCAGCGAGGGCAGCCTGGCCACTGCCTTGCAGGGGGTCGTGCTCCGCAGGGCCACGGCCAGGACGACTCCAGCCTATTTTCGCAGTGCGAAGCACGGCAGCACGCAGCTGTATCCACGGTGCAGAGCCCCGGGCACCTCCCATCCCGCATCGAGGCTCAGCAGCGCTGAGATGGGTTGGACCCACGGCTGGGAGGCTGCTTTGACTCATGGGTGATAAGGACCTCACCCAGGAGAGGGTTTTTTGTGTGTGTGCTGGGCTCAGTTTGTGCAGGTTTAACTGGCTGGGCGATGGGGAAGGCGCTGGGCCCTTTCATTAGGGCCAGGCATGCATGCAGGAATTGCAGATAGCGTCTCAAGGAGGGTTGCAGGAGGGGAACGGAGGTTGTCATGTACAGCAAAGAGGCCCTGGCCGCAGAAACCCAGATCTTTGCTTTCTCCAGGCTGCAGAGCATGGAGCTGCTCTGGATCCCGCACTCTGATTCAGCAAGACGTTAAGGCTTGTAACTTTTGGGAGTTCCTTGAAATTGGGCTGCTCCCAGTCAGCAGCTACTCCTACACACAAAGGATATGCACTTGCTTGGGGAGCCTGCGGAAGCTCTACCCTGCTGGCTGCTGCAGCCACCGCATGCACCAGAAAAGGAGAGCGGAGCCACAGTTTTCTGCTTTGGAAGAAAAAGGAAAGATCTAGTTAATCTGAAATTACAAGATGCTCCGCAGTGGTTTTCTTCTGAGATAGACGTTTTCACAGCCTCAGTTAGCTGATAAGCGGCGAGCTGGGCTTAACCCTCAGGGGTGCTAAAAGGTGCCTCCGTTGGTGAGGGGGCAGCTCTCGCTGTGCCTGCTCTGCCCCAGGTACTGCTGCTGTCCGAGTGGGAAACCTCCAATGTGGACCCGCAAAGTTGCCACCAACTTTGGGCTGAGCTAAGGCCCGGCTGGGTTTGCTGCCTGCAGAAGCTTTCGGACATTTCCCGTCAGGGTTTGGTGCCGGCGGTTACCCCAAGGAGCATAAGCCGTGGCGTGCAGATCCCAGACCGGTGGCCTGGTGATCTTCAGGCTGGTCCAAGCCTCCAGCCAGCCCCAGCTCAAGATGGGGGTCACCCTTCCTTTGCCCTGGTGCCCTGAGCGGGGTGTCAGAGAGGATGAGAACGAGCCGTCCCCGCGGCGGGTCTGGTGCTGGCCTCGGGGATGCTCGTGCAGGGCTACCACTGCCTGTCCCCTGCGAAGGGGTGGCCCTGACTCAGTTCCTCTCTCAGCCGCAGACGGTCTGCGGGACTTTGGGCAGGACGCTGAGGGTGGCTGCCTTCTGCAGTTTGCTTTTTGGTTTTTTTATTTTTTTTTTTTTCCCCCTTCTCTCGTGGTGGCTCCTGTTTGAGGGCTCGCCACGATAGTTCCCACTCACCCATCTGTCTGCCTTCGAAAGCAGAGCATTTCACAGGTCTGGCTGCGAGAGCGGCAGTGCGGGCACTGCTGGCAGCACTGAGCAGGGGCTGGGGATGCTCGAGGGGAGGAGGTTCAAGGCTGTGAGCTTGTGCCCTGGGAAAGCGCCTGGGGAGCTGAAGGGCTGCACATTTGCACTCAGCTTTGCATCAAAAATCCGGGTCAGAGCTAGGAATCTCTGTCCCCCAAGAGCCGTGTGGTGCCAGTGCCGGTGGCACGCTGCCCAGGCCTCCCAGCCTTGGGTCGAGGATCAGGGCGAATCCCGTTTTAAGGCAAAAGTTTATGGGTGGGAAGGAAGTAATCATAAAGCAAACACCACAGCGTTCTCCAACCACACACGTCTTTGGCACAATAAATAGAAGGGAAAGGACAAAAATAGCCCCCAGGGTTGCATGTGGACACAGAGAGGAAGCAGGGCTGTTTCAGGGACAGGGGGTTGCTCTCCCAACCCACCCCGGAGCCCTGAGTCACGAGTAAGTTGATGTCCTGCAGTGCGGCAGCTCTAAAACAATATCCAGGAGCAGAAATGATGAGGGGGCTTCAGGGAAGGCAAAACTCGCTGCACCCCACACCCTTGCAGAGGTCTTGGGCTTTCCCTGCGGGCAAATCCTGTTCCCAGCCCTTGGGACCCAGCTGAGCTGCACCTTAATTTGGGCACAGGCAAAGCCCAGATATAAAAGGCACACTGACTGGCCCAGGTCCTGGCAGCCGGGAAAAAACACCGGGAGCCTGGCTCTGGCTTTTGGAGCTGGGTCCGTGAGCTTACACATCTCATGCAAGCTGCCTTCCCCGGCTGCCAGCGCTTCTGGTCCACATTTGGGGTGGGTTTGGAGAGTGGCGGGGAGGAAGGGAGGATGCAGGCACGGACCTGGAAGCAAAATGCTTTCACGCTCCCATGCAAGCCTTGCTACGGGAGAGAAAAAGCCTCATCTCACCCCAGCCTGCACCGCTTCGCCCCTGCTTCACCCTGCGGTGACACCAGGAAACACCTCCCGGCTGCACCGGGACCTTGCTGCAATTTGGGTGGGGTGGGGGTGCAGCGGTGCCTGGGGGGGCAGCAGGGGTCCTGTGCCCCCCTCCCCAGGCGGCCCCGCTGCTGGGGCGCGCAGCTGGAGCCCTCGCAGGGCCCTGCCGCTTTAAACCTGCCTCTCCCACGTGCTGTCTGGTTGTGCTGGAGACGGTGACGCAGGCAGGACGTCAATGGACGCTGTGGGAGAATTTAGACTTGGAGAGGAAGGGGGGGCTGGGAGGAAGGGACCGTTTGCGGGGAGCGGGGGGCCGTGGGGCTGCCAGGGGTACGCAGCCGAGGCAGGAGGGACCCGCCACCCATCCTTGCAGGGTCCCCTGGGAGCGCCGCTGGCGGCTTTGCTCCATGCAACGATCCCCCCCCACCACCACCGGCCAACACCGGGCCCTCCGCCAACGGCGAGGGCAAACAATCTGCCTCCAGCACACCCGTGCCGGGGTGGGCGGCGTGGGGGGGCCAGGGTGGGCCACGTGAAGGCGGCGCTTCCTCCCCCCCCGCCCTTCGTCACCGCACGTGTGCCACCCTCGTCGTCCCCGCGGATCGGGTGCGCAGCGAGCGTGCCAGCCCCTGCGCTGCACCGTGCCCTGGGCACGTCACCCCGCCACGGGCGGGCAGGTCGTGGGTGCCACGGGGAGCAGGGCTGGCAGGGACCCCGCGGGGGCACCGGGGCTTGCGTTGACCCCATGAGTGCATCTCGCTGCACAGCTCCGGCTCCTCTCCCCGGCCGGTGTTTGCTCCCTTGTCCCTAAAGGCGGGCTGTGCCGCCGCTGAGGGCATCGCCACCCACCCCGAGGGTTGGGGTCCAGCTGATGGGGGGCTGGCAGGTCACCCGCATCCCCCTCCCTCGCTTTAAGCTCTGCAGCATCCCAAGGGTGCCGGCATTGCTGGGGGATGAGCTGGCGGCGGCACTTCCACGCCAGCGAGTGATGAAATGAGCCGCGGACTTCTGATTCCTCACCGCATCTGACTCCAATCTTTTAAAAAGCCGAACCGGTCGCCCCAAAACCAGCGTGGGAGCTCTGCTCCCACTCGGTTCAGAGGGAGGAATGGTGGCAGACAGAGACTGAAGGTCACGGCAAGGAGGGTAGAGATGCTGCTCTGTGGCACGCGACGCTGCTCTCGGCCTCTTGGCGTTGAGACCAGCCTCAACCAGCTCCTCTCTCGTCCTCGGGGCGCTTGGTGCAGGAAAGGAGCAACTGTTTTTCCCACTTTAGGTTTTTGGGTGTCTTGTTGTTGTTTTCTTTTTTTTAATAGCCTAAGGGTGTAGGTGGCTGCATATCTTGGAAGACCCAGGAGTCCTGCCTCCTACCCGCTGGCATAGGGCAAGGGAAAGCAATTTCCACCGTCAAGAGGCTGCGTACCAGCTGTACGAAGCCATCAGCCTGGTGTGGGAAGGGAGTTACTCAGCACTTGGTTCCCAAGAGAAGAAAAAAACCAAAAAACCCAAAAAACCCCAGCTTAAACTGACTTTCCAAAATACTTTGAGGTTCATAGTAATGTTCTCGTCTTCGTCTCATAAATATCCTGGGTTGGATCCTTCCCTCTTTTCCACCCCGTAGCTCAGGGAGAGGCACTGGAGCTTGGCTGCTGTGCATTATTACGACTATTTTTATTTTTTATTTCTTTGGATACATGATCTCAGTTGATTGGAAAACAAACCCCAGAGAATCCTTGAGGAGAGACTGCAAACAGCTCTTGGTGAGATGACTAATCCCATCTCTATCTAAACCAACAGGGTGCTAAAAATAGCCCTATTTCTAACAATAAATATAATACAATAACTAACTGACAACAAACAGCCCCAAAAAGCCAAACACACTGAAAAGTCCACTAGAAATACGTATTGTGATGGGGGAAGGAGCCAGCAGGAAACTGTCACTGAGTCAAAGGGGTGATAACGGAGGTGCCCCTGCCACCGGTGATGCTCGGGTCGGATCCGGCCTCTCCGTCAAGCACGTCTTACCTCTTGCCCTATATTTGAGATATTTGTGTCTTTGCTTAGCTTGTCGCAGATTAGCGTGGGGAAAGGTGCAGGGGCCGCGCTCTGATATGGGGTGCACGCACCAGACCCCAAGAAATCCCATCCCGGAGCGGCCGCACCACCATCCCGGCCCTGAGCATCCGCTGTCCCCCCCAGAGAGCCCCGGAGCGGGACCCCGTTCCCCAGCTCTGGCTGCGGGTCCGCTCGCCCCCCGGCTTTCCCTGCAGCGGTTGCTCCCTGCCCGTGAGCCTCCCTGGGCCTCGCGCTCACCGCACACCTCGGATAATTCGCCGCCTCCTTTCCACGCACCGGGAGCCTCCTCCCATGCCCAGCACCTTGCAAAACGTCCCCCTTGGCTGAGTCACCGGCATCGGGGAACCTCTTCCTGCCCTCCCAGCCCAGGACGGGGCTCACGGAAGAGCCCCAACAGGAGCACACCCCAGCCCCAGCCTCCCAAATTGCCCCAGGCCTTTGGGGAGGTAACTGGGTTTTTTTGGGTTTGTGCAGCACCTGGGAACCAGGCGGCTGGCGCAGGGGACCGCATGCCACTGCGCGATGGGCGACGGTTATGGTTACAGGCGCGGTTTTGGTAAAAACCCGACGGCTGGCTCCGCTCCCCCATGCCCAGCAACTCCCCTGCGGCTGTTTTTGTGTTCCAGGGATGCTGGGAGCACCCGTATTTTCAGTGCTCCAGCCAAATGCAACCCGACCGGGCTGGGACATCCTTGTACCCATCCCCAGCCCCCTCGTGCAGGGAGTGTGGCCTTGTGCATGACAGTCACCGCTCAGCATCCCCGTCTTCTGGGGCATCAGACTCCGGCCGGACTCGCGCCGGCTCCACGCCACCTGTATGGGAAGGTGGGCTGCACGTCCGCTGCTCGGGGGACCCAGGAAGCATCTCCCATGGATAAAGCATCTCCCGTGGAGGCTCTGACCCCTGGCACGAGCTTCCTTCTGCCGGGCGCCCTCCCGCACCAGCTCGATTTTTATTTTTACTGCTTTCTGTGGCATGTGGGAGCCCACCCAGCCCCACGGCGAGCCCATGCCGAGCTCCAGCTGTGCCGTACAGCACTTCCCCAGCCAGCACTTCGCGGCGGGAGAGCTCATGTGGTGGGAGAACGGGCACCTGCCATGTCCCGCGGTGCATCCTTCCAGCCACCGGCCCCATCTGCATCCCCAGCCCGGAGGCTGCCAGCACCAGCGCTGCCCCGACACTGCGGATGCGCAGCACCCGTCGAGGCCGCGCGACGGGGATGGCAACGGGTCCCCAACCCCCTAAAAATCAGAGTCCTGCCCCAATCCGCACCCCCAAACAGTCCTGGTGCAGAGCGAGTGCTCCGGCGGGACTCATTGTTCAACAGGTTGGATTTCTTGAGAGTAAGCACAGGGCAATTTATCTGGGTTGAAGCTGGAGGAGGAGCTGGAGGAGAGGGAACGTCAGGCCCCGGCTTGGAGCTGGGCCAGGGCGTTGCAGCCCTGCAGCCAAGGAGCGCAGGAAGCCCTTTGCCGTGGCCGGTCGGTGCCGGTGGCGTGCGCTCGGCCGCGTGTCCCCAGCCCCGAGGACTTGGTGCTGCGGCGAAGGGCCAGCTTCGCACCGATGTCCTGCGGGAACCCCATGCGTTGGGGATGCAGGAGGCGAGGGCAGCCCCGTGGCACAGGGTCTGCGCCGGCGCCGGACACTGAACCGGGACCTTTTGCCGCCTCCGAGTGCCGGCTCCAGCATCCCTACTGCAGAACGGGCCCTTTCACTGGGGCAAGGGGTGACGAACGTGTCCCAGCGTGGCTTTTAGGGGCTTGTGCCAAGGCCAACCCCGGGGTTCGGGGCTGTGACGGTGACACTCGAACCCCAACGACCGCACTGCCCCGCGCCTCGTCCCCTGCCACGGGGTGGGGGGTAAAACCCACCTTCCTCCCCCCCCGCCATCACCCCGAAGCGGCTGCTCCGGCCGTGGGGCTGCACACAGGGGCTGGAGGAGCCCCCATCTCCCCATCCTGCTGCCGTGGGGAGGCACCGACACGAGTGGGGCCGGCACCAGATCTTGCGAGTGGGATGGGGTGGGGGGGTCTCACAGCCCCCCCCAACCTCCCGGCTCTCCTCCCACC
>WEKW01000330.1:70502-110437 GCA_013389905.1 Sula dactylatra
GCCGCTGCTCGGGTTTCGCCGGTGCTGCCAGCGCAGTGGAAAAGCGCCGTCGCCTCCGCCGCGGCAGGGATTTAATGTGCTCGTGTTGAAGGGACGTTAGCTCCCGCGTCTGGTGGCTCGGCCACCACTCCTGCCCCAGCTTCCCGCCCCCACCCCCCCAGCACAAACCGGCTTGGGGGCTCCTCGTGCCGGGCAGTGGCGTCCCCGCGTGTGCTCGGTCCTGCTGGGGGGCTCTGGGGACCTTGGGAAGTGCCGGCTCTGGCAGCGGGTGACCTTGGGCAAGTCCCTTTGCTTCCCCACACTTAGGTGTTGCTCTCAGGGGGTGGGGTGCTGTTTAATGTGTTTAATCCCCCCCCCCTCGCTGGTGTGGGGCTCTCGGCTCCGCTTGGGAAGTGCAACCACGGAGCTGGAAAGGGCTGTTGCTATTTTATCCTGTCCCTGAGCGGGCAGGGTGGAGGCATGGACGGTGCCGGAGTCGCCTGGGGTGGATTTTTCCCAGGCTGCCAAGTGAAACAAGTGGGGTCTGATTCTCATTTAACGCCGCAGCCCTTTACTGTGACTCTGGCAACATAGAGGAGCCTAAATATGGTCATAAACCACATCCACTTTGAGGTCCCTCCGTGCTGCCAGGGCAGCGTAACAGCGGCTTTGTGCGAAGGAGAACAAAGCCGAAAGTGTCGGAAAAGTACGGGAGCGGGACCCAGCTGCCGCGGTGCTGGCGCGTGCCGGGAGCTGCCGCTGGCAGCTGCCTGGCAGGGAGGTGTCGGTGCTGGTGCAGGCCCTGGCTCGCGGAGGAAGGATGAAAAAGCAAGGGTGGGGGGTGATGCCGCCCGGCTCGTCCCGAAGGATCAGGAGGGCTTGGACCAGGAGAGGAGGGCTCGGTTACAGGCACTGCCACTCGCACCCCGGGCAAGTCGTTTCAACCTGGGAAAGCGTCAGTGGTGAGGGGCAGAAATTGCTTTTCCCTCTTTTTTTTCCAAGCTAGAGCGCTTCCTGGGGTCAGGCCGGCATCGCTCGGAGCATGCCGGGAGGGACCTGCCGTGGGATGCTGCTCGCCGTACCCCCGCCACGATGGATTGCAGGGCCNCCCCCGGCAGCCCAGTGCCGGCGGAGATGCTGTGCGGAGCCGCGGCGGTGCGAGCCGGCCCTGGCCAGGCGATGCCCGGGGCTTGGCAAGTGAGCAGGCAGCATCCCATTAAATCCCGTTAATACCCGGGAGCGCACACAGAGGTGGCCCGAGCGGGGCCGTGGCGAGCAAGCGTGGGCAGCGGCGGGGGCTGCCGTGCAGACGCCGTGCCGGACTTCCCCATCTGCAACCAGAGCTAAAAATATCCCCTCTGCCTCGCCCCGTGGCCGTCCCATCTGTTCGGAGGGCGAGCTCCTCAGGCCAGGGACTCTTTCTTATTTTTATAGCTGTTTTGGCAGTTCCTAGAGGCTGAGCCGTCCGGAGTTCAGAGGTGACTCTATTGCAAATGACAGTCCTGCCCCCGGGAAGGTACGGCTCTGCTGCTGAGCCAGACGCGGTGAGCGCAAAGCAAGTGAGTCAGAGCAGGGGCAGGGAGGAGGAGGAGGAGGAGGAGGAGGGTGGGGGAGGGAGGCGGGGAGGGGAGGCGCAGAAAGCCGCCTCTGTGCCGGGTGCCGTGGGGTGGGAGCTGGGTGCCCCCGGCCGCGCTCGCCCTCCCCGTGACGGCAGGACTATGGGATGCATCAGCCCCTCGCCTCCCTGAGACGGTATTTATTACTTCACCATCCGATGCGCCTCTCAGGGTCGGGTTTTGGGTTTTTTTTCCTACTTTTCTTTCCTTTTTTTCCCTCTAATTAGAGAAGCTTCCAATAAAAAGCTGAAATTTGTTAATCATTTTGTTTGATCAGAGCTTAGGCAGTGCCGGAAGACCTCTAGGTTTTTCCCTCTGCCTTGTTTGAGCAGCAGTTTGCTTTTGCTTTCAAGATGGATCTAGCCGTCTGCCTGCCAGCAGCTCTACCTCCACAGATCTGTCGCTTTTCATCTCGCACTCCAGTTTGGTTTGCTTGTGGTTTTCTTTAATTTTTCCTTTTCCCTCGCTGCTGGTGTCTCCCTGCTGTAGCTCCCCACTGCTTGAAAAACGGACAAGAGCTTGCATCCTTTAAAAAATTAAAAAATAAAAAAAGCGCCCACGTGGAGCGAGGGCTTGTTAAATACGTGGGAAATCAATTCAGAGCGATTTATTTTGGGGAGGGGGGTGGGCTGTACATTTGCTTTCTCTTAAATGGTGGCTAAAATGATGGGGGGAGCGGGGCCTCTGAGCTGCACGGTGAGAGTTTTTTGGGGAAGCTCGGCCCGTTTTGGCGTGGTTCATACCAAGGCTGGGGGGATGCAGCGGCTGCTCCCCGATTCCCTGGCCGCGCTCTCTTGAGCTATAGGCGAGCCTCTTCCCCTATATCAAAGCGGGGCGGTAGGTACGGGTGAGACGAGGTGCGTGCGATGGTGTCGCGGCTTCTCGCTGTCAGGGTCCGGTCGCGGTGACGGGTCCGGTTGCGGTGAGATGTCCTGGCTGCGGTGGAGCGCTGGCATGCCGGCACAGCCGCCGGGGCCTGTTCCTGATGCCGGGGGTGCTGCCGCGGCGTCCAGCAGGGTTTTCAACAGCTTCGTGCCGCTCCGGTCCCCGGGGGAACAGGCCAGCGGTGCCGCCGCTCCCCGGCCTGCCGAAAGCGAAGCCTGGATAGGCAGGAGCGGTGCCGGCGCGGGTGCCTGGGTGCGCGCCGTGAGGACGAGCTCGTAGGGCAGGGTGATGCCCGCGCCGGGATGTGTCAGGCTCCGGCCACCACCCAGGAGCCACTGCGGTGTCCCATCCCAAAGCGGCCGGACCAGACCGCGCCGGGGCCGCGCGTTTCCCTCCGTGCCGAGCAGGACACGTATTATTTCACAACATGCAATTAGCCGTTGGTTTTCCCGGAGCCGGCGCGGAGCCGGTGCCTGGTGGTTGTGCGTGGAGGGGCTCAGCAGCACCCGTGTTCCCGACCCTCCTTGCTTTAATTGAACAGCACTAATTGAAATCCAGAAGCGGGGAGGGAGTCCTTGCCATCGTGCCGACATTGCCCTGACGCCCGGGTCCTGCCGGCGCGAACATCTCAAGGTCAAAGCCGCGCTGCGGTGTCTTTGGGCTGCTGCCGGGCATGAGCCAGCGCGGGGTTGAAGCGCTCCTACCTCCTGCCTTGAGTCAGTGTTGTTTTGGGGTTGGAAAAGTGATAATTAAATGACCTATTTCTGGGCAGGGAGGAAGAGGAGGAGGAATCGTTTCTCTTTCCAGAACTTCAAACAGCTTCCAGCGGGCATCTGGCGCAACCCTAGAACTGCTTCCAGGAGGAGGTGCTGCCGATCGCCCCCCCGGCCGGGATGCTCAATTGAGGAGCGGGGTGGGGGACCGGGTGCCGTGGGCAAGGGCGACCTCCCGCTGCAGCACCGCTGCCGCATCGGCCTTTGTTTGGAAGGAGGCAGGGCAAAGCCATGGGTCCTGATTTTTATTTCTTAAATTTTTCTTTTTTTTTTTTTTTTTTTTTTTTTCCCAGCCCAAAAAAATAGTAAAGAGATTTGGGAGGCAGCACCCGGGTCCCTGACCTGAGCCCACCCCAGGGCTGCAAAGGGGTCACCTCCTGTAGGCTCATCCGGGAAGGCAGCAAAGGGATTCCTCCTCCTCCTCCTGCAACAGCGGGGATTATCTGCGTCGCCTGCGAGGCCGGATCCTGCACCCCGCGGCAGGGTGCTGGGGGCTGGCGGCAGAGTGTCACCTGCCCAGGAGGATGCAGTGGAGCTTGTGGGGTGGAAGGTTGTATTGATGGATATAAGCAGCAGTTATAAATAGCCCTGGTTGAAAGTTTTCATCTTCCTTTTGAAATGAAAGTGGCTTTTGGAACAATGTGACTTTTCTCCATCCTTTTGGAAAGCATTTTTTTTTTCTTATTTTTTAAGATGAAACTTTTTTTTTTTTTAAAAAAAGAGAATTTTTCCTTTCCAATTATTGGAAGACTTCAGGGAAAAACTGCTAGGCGCCGCAGAAAGAAATACCCAGGAACACATCCCATGTCGTGCAGGTGGGGAAAATATGTGGGGTCAGATTTGTTTGGTTTGGTTTTCCTCAAAAAAGAAATTGAGAATGGAAAATGTTCATGGTGTCAGCGAGAGTTTTCTATCAAAGCGGTCAAAATTTTGGGGGCTGAAAAAACGGGGTTTGCTTAAAACCTGCTGCATCAAGCTTAAAGAAATAAATAAGTTAAATAAATCAAATTGGATGAAGGACCTCTGGCAGAAAACTGGCAATGTTTCTGGGTTTCTGTCTGGAATTTTTCAGTTGTAAAACCTGAAATCCTCCCCCACCCCAACCACCCCAAGCAGTAACCTTGAGACATGGTGCTGTAGCAGGAGTTTCCACCGACAGGGAAGAAAAAAATAATAAAAAAAAAAATGTGGACAAGTTATTTTGACCGGCCAGATGTTTTTTTTTTCACCGGTACAGTCACCGAGACCGTCCTGTCCCACAGCCCCAGGCCACAGTGGCCTGCGTCAAGAGCATCTTCCCGTGGGAACAGGAGATAAGACAGCGCGATTAGGGGCTGCGGCGGGGAACGGCCGGGATCGGGCTCCAGGTGTGGGTGCTCCGGGTCCGTGGTGGCATCCGTAGGAGAGGACCTTCTGCAAAGCTCGGGGCTGCAAAGAGACGAGTGGGTTTTTTATCAATCTTGAGGCGGTCCGGAGGCAGAGGGGGGCTGTGTGTTTGTGTAACCATAGGTGGGGTCTGAGCTGTCAAGCGGTGTCTAAATATCGTGATAAATGTCCCGGTGGAGCTGGTACCTGCAGGTTTCTTGCCGGCACGTGAGTGAGCTTTCAGCCTTGGGAGGAGCAACCCGTCTTGCCTGAGCGCGAGTGGTTGGGGACCGTGGCTGTCCCCGGGGTGCGGTGTCCTGCGGCACCCACAGCATCTCTGGGCTCTGCGTCACCTTGTCCAGGAGGGGACCCTGATGCCGCTTGGCTGGACGAGGGGGTGGCGGGTTGGAGTGGCTGGAGAACCTGCAGCTTGTTAAAAAGCTGATGTTGCCAGAGCCTGACTCTGCCAGCCACCACCGTCTCCCTGCCAGGCGGCGTCGGGGCGGAATTTTGCCCTTTAAAATTGCGCCGAAGGGAACTTTGACTTTGGCAGCATCCGCTGGCCGAGGCACCCGCGCCATCGGGTGCGGAGCCCGGCATACGGCGCTCGGACTGGCTGAGAACTCGCTGGAAAACCCATGGGGGAAAGCAAAGGGTTTGTGTGCTGCACCAAGTGCCTCCGCCAGCGCTCACACTGCTGGGGAGGTCACGGCGGAGGCGAGGAGGTGCCTCCGGGCACGGTTATCCCTGGGGATAAACCACGTGCTCCCTGGAGATGCGTCTCTGCCCCTAAGAAAACCCTGCGATAGCAGCAAATTTATTTCGATAACTGGGAACCGCGGTGGAAGAGTTGGGTGAAGAAAGGCTTGCTCGGGCCGGGGCTCGGGGCAGTTTTCAGTCTGGTTTTCCAGTGAGGAGCAGCGCTTGGGATCGTGCGGGCAGTGCGTGCGTGCCGGGCTCTCCTCCGAGTGCGTGGAGAGGTGTGGGGGCTCCCGGGAAAGGCTTGGGGCTGCGGGCTTGGGGCGCAGCGGGAGCCAGGCTGCTCCCCACCCTCTTCTCTTGGGCAAAGTTTTCCCACAGAGCTCGATGCACCGCTGGACGTCTCGCTCTGCGTGGCTTATGAGGACTCAGTGCCCCATCTCTTGGGTTTCAGGCACAGGGATCAATCACGGATCCATCCCCAACCTTCCCTGACTCGGCACGGCCGTCCTTCCCACGCGCCGGCAACGAGCCGCCGGGAAAACTAGCACCTCTCGACTCGCTCGTTCAAAAATATCTTCGGCCCCGCGCGGATGCCGCTGCCAAGATGGGGAGCGGAGCCGGCGCTACCTCTTTGCAGAAATCTGTCGCTCGCTCGGCGGTGGGGAGGTTGGGAGCCGCGTAGCGCCGAGCCCCATCGCTTTCTAAAATAGAAGCAGAACAAATGGTTGGAGCAGGATGCTGGTGGTGAAGGCAGCCAAGCCTCTTCCCGTGGCAGCTGGTGGCTGCTATGCTGCTTCTTGCTCCCTCCATCAATCCTCTCCCCAGAGCTGGCATTTTATTGCAGGGGGAGAGGCGAGCATCTGTCTTTTGGGGTGGCGTTGGGCGCACCCGTGCATTTTGGGGTTCGGTGTGATCCCCCTTTGGTTTTTGTTACGGTTGAGCCTGAACTGAGCCGCGGGGCGGCGGGGCAAAAGGGGTTTTGGTGGCAGCGTGGTGCTGTGGCGGTGTGCGCCGGTGTGAGATAAGGAGGAGACGGGGAGTTGGGTGGCACCGGTTCGCAGAGGGACTTTGTCCCAAAACAATGACGTAGGTGCCAGGTTGAGCCTCGGGCACGGTGCGGCCGGTGAGCACGGAGCTGCCGGATCTTCTGCCTGCTCCTGCAGGAGGGTGCGGGTCCCGGTGGGGTGAGCTCCCGGGGTCCCTGGGTGTCGTGGGAGCCGCCTTCGGGCCAATCTCTCCCTCCTCCAAAGCAGCATGGCTGGGGCAAGGCTCACCGCGCCCGACTGAGCCGCAGCACCTCGCTGCACCCTGCCAAGGGGCAGGTTCCTCGCAGCCCCGCTGCTCCTGAGGTGGGACGACGCTGCGTGTCCTCGCTCCGGCCGGCTGCTGGCACCCAGGAGAGGAAACGGTGAGACCAGCTCTGGTTGCAAATCAAGAGAGTTTGGAAAAAACCTGTTAATTGCCCTCTGATCTTTGAAGTTTAAGGCCAGACGCCAGCATGTGCTTTAGCAAGCAGAATTTCACGCCTGCCTTTGTGCCGGAGAGGGCTGCTCCAGCTGGATGAGATGTAAGTGGGAAGGTCGGGAAGAGGCTTCCCGTAAGGGAAGATGTTCTTGCCTTGTCCTTTCCAGCGGAGAGGAGCAGCCACCACGAGCTCAGCATCCGCTCGGGTGACCTTCAGCGCATTCTGCTTGGCGAGGGAGGAAGGATGCTTTGCATGCCTTCTCCCCTCCATGCTACGCAGGTACCAAGCAAACAGGGTCTTTTTGTTATGCAAATGCAGCTTTGTTTTTAGTTTCTCAAAGATAAATACCTTTGAGGCTAAATATGGAGCTCAGGGCTGCTAAAAGCAACCCCGATGGCTCAAGGGCTGACAGGTCGGATGCTAAGGGTGGCGGTTTGGGGGTTTGACTCCCCTTTGGGGACTGAAACAAAGTGCTCTCAATCATTATTTTTTTTCTCCCTAAGGTTATACAAGCTTTTCTGAAGGTCTGGTCCCAGCCTGGTAGAGATGGGTCGTTGCACCGAGGAGCGCTGCGAGCCCCGGCGTGGGGTCCCGTGGCTGGTGTGCGGCACCCGCTGCCCCATGCCTGCATTTCCCATTTTTGCAGTGATGCGCTGTGATTTTTTTTTCAAGCATTTGTGAGCTCAGGAGACCCTTTTGTCCCAGCGTCATGCCGCCCTCCGTTGACCCCCACTTCAAGCTGCCTTTTTGAGCTGTGTCGGGGCACCGTGGCTCTGGCACGGGACCGACGGTGATTGCCACGTGCCTCCCAACGCTGGCCACCTGGGTTTTGCCGTCGGGTTTTTTCTCAAGCCTCGCAGAGAGAGGAGCCGAGGGGTGCGGGCTGCATGGCTGGAGCAGCGCTGGACGCTGTGCCAGGTGCTGTGCACTGGACCGGAGCGCCCTTTTCTCACCTCCCCGCTTGCAGCCGTGCACTGGAAGGGCGTGTGGGCGAGCGTGGCGTGGGGCGAAGCATCCCCCAGGGCTTTCTGGCTTCCTTTGGGACCCCGTGAGCCCGCTGGCAGCTCGTCTCCCTCGTGGTGAGGGTCACGGGCCATTGGGCTGTGTTTAGGCAGAGGTGTTTGTGTACGATCTTATTTTTATTTGTGTGTCTTTTGGAAATTTTTCGTCACAGCGGGTGCCGGTTCAGTGCCTGGCGATGGGGTGGGAAGGGGCACGGGGCGGGATGGAAACACGGTTAAAAGTGTTTTAGCTCCTGCTCGTGCAGTTTTCCTATTCCTGTGCTGCAGGAGGGCTTGAGGCTCCTGGGATTTGGGAGGGCTGAAGACCTCAGGGCTCTGGCTCGGGTCCTGGTCTGTCCCTCCTGTGGTGTCACAGGTCTCCTTCCAGTCTGAAAACTCACTGACACCAGCGCAGGGGCTCTTTGGGGCTGAGCCACGATAGCGTGACGCTAAGAGCACCCAGAGGTATCTCGTGGCCTTGCAGAAACATGGAGGAGCGGTGGGTTTTTCTCCCATCGGGAGCCGGACAGAAACTCGGGGACGCCCGCATCCCATTGGCAATGGGATGCCACCGGGACCTGACGTGGGCAGAGCAAGGTGGAAAAAAAGATGGCGCAAAATATTGGTAAAAAAGAGCTGGGCAGGTCCTTTGGAGCCGCATCTTTGCAAAGTTGGTCGGTTTTGCCACCGGCCGGGTGCTGAGCCGTGGTGGGCAGAGCTAAGGCCGTGCTGAAATAGGGTGTTCCTGCTCGGGGCTGCCTCGGGTACTGCAAGGGCTGCCTGGGAGTTCAGGAGGTTCAGGGAGAAAGTTGTCACCTTGTCCTGGCGGGGTGGCAGTCTGCATCCTCCAAAACCCTGCGGCGTGTGGAGCATCCGCGCCCAGGGAAGCTGCTGCCCAAGCGATGCCCAGGAGCGGGTACCCTGGCCCGGGGGCAGGAGCTGACCCCCGTCCCCTTCAGCTGCGGGTCAGCCCTGCTGCTCCAGCGGCTGCTGCTGAAGCCAAGGTGACACCTTGGTGGTTTCTTTTATTTTTTTTATTCTTTTTCCCTAAATACAGTGCAGCTCGTCCATATTTCAGCCTTCCTCTCCCTCTTGTTCTCGCGCTGAAGTCTATAATGCTGAAATTATAGCATCACCCTTGTTGCCATGGCAACGCACAGGGATGGTTTTTTTAAAAAAAAGAGGACCAGAAGCCCTCCAAGGATTATGACTTCAGTGAGGGATCAGGCTGGAGGGGAATCTGGGTCACGGCTGGAACAGGCTTTTCTTCCAGCCTGTCTTTGGTAATTCCCCTTACTGCGACCGGGGGGACGCGGCGGGGCAGGGCAGAGCCACTGTTAGCACCCATGGGTGCTCCCCGGCGGGGGTCCGTCTGCCCCGGGAGGTGCTGTGCTTTCTGTATAGGAGATCACTCGTCGCCTCTGGGCACCTCAGGAAAGGACATCCTCTGCGGGCTCAGTATTCCCACCCAAAATCCAGGCTTTTCAACCAAAAGTCTTTCCTATTACAAAGAGCGTGGTGCCTGCAGGAATGCCAGAGCCACGTTCCCCCCCACGCCGGCCCCGCTTTGTGCATTGCAAGTTTTCTCTCTCATCCCCCAAAATAAACAGGACTCTCTTTTTTTTTTTTCCCTTCCTAATTTTTTTTCTCCTCTTCTTCTTCTTCTTTTTTTTTTCCCTCCCTTTTTCCACACCCCCAGAGCCGCTGTTGCTGGTGGCAGGGAGCCCAGACTCCGTAGGAACTCAGAAATGCTGCAGATCCAAGCCCCGGCTGCCCTCTCGGTTTCGCAATCCTTTGGAGGGGGGTAGAGAGAAGGAATAAAATGGGAGGGATTTTTTTTTTTTTTTCTTTATTAGAGATTTATAGACTTTCCCACCAGTAGGGACAAGGAGCTGGAGCCGAGCGGCCAATTTTCTACAGTAAGTTTCCAACACTGCTCCTCTCTGGCCTCTGCGAAACCCTCCGCGGCCTCGCCTACGGTGGGTTGGGTTGGTGTAATTTTTGGAAAACCATCGGCGATGCTGGCGGGGAGCGGCGGGGCGAGGGCTGCCAGCACGGGGGCAGCGGTGCTGCTCCGTGTGCCGGCACCTCCCACGGCAGTGCGGTGGCTTAGGTGATGCGAATGGCCGGGAAAACTCAGCTCAGGTGATTTTTTTTTTTGAGCTGTTAAAGCCTTTTTTTTCTACCTGTTTTTCGATCGTATGCGAACCCTTCGGCTTGGGCTTGCCGGTGATGCCGTTGCTCGTGGCTGCGGTCCCTCCGGCTTGCCGGGCTTGGCGCTGCCGGCGTGCCTTCGCTGCTGTCTTCATCCCCCTCTGCCATTCGGCATCTCGGAGTTTGTGGTCCATTTATTTTTAGGTAATTGCAGCGTCCGGGCTCTGAAGCCGCCAGTCGGTAACGCGCAGCCGGACAAGGGAGGTTTTTGTTCGTGAGTGTATTTTAAGCAGCTGGTTTTTTACAGGCGAGAGCTGCCAGCTTGCTCCTCGCGGCCGGCGTGGAGGGATCCGGCCGATGCCCATAGCCGGCTCCTGTCCCCGCAGATGCCGCCTTACCTGCACCCAGTACCGGGCACAGGATCCGGCCCTCCACCAGCGCTCCCGCCGGGGGGAAACATCCTCCCACCTCGAGCTGTGCCTGGATGAGATCTGAGTCCTGGCAGCTCTGGTCCGCATGTCCAGCGATTAATGGGATTAGATCGGTGCTCCTAGTGAGGTTTTATTTTATTTTGAATCTGGTTTTCTCAAGACTTTTTAAGCGGGGCGGGGGGCCGGGGCTGCATCGCGCTGAGATCTGAGTAGATAAGGGAGAGCTGCCTGTGAACAAAATTCCTACCGGATAATTATTTATACCTCCATGTGCGTCATTAGTAAACAGCTGGATCGGCTCCAAACATCTTCATTTGATTTGTTTTGTAGTCTCTCGACAGGGATGTTTGCTGGATCCCCTCCCCACCTCCCTTTCGTCGCGTGGCTTTGGACGACGCGGCTGAAATTCGGGGTGGGCTTCGAGCGGCTGCGCCACTGCCCGTGGGATGGGCTCATCCTCGCCAGTGAACACGCTGCCTGCTCAGGGCCGGCCTCGCTTGCCCGTTCACCCCTGGGCGTTACCGGTCTTGGGGCTGCTTTAGCAAATTCCCAGCGCCTGGATTCCCGTGATGGGGTGAGAGACATATTGCCCTTTCTTGGGAGGAGAAAGTTTCTGGTGTTTGTGGTTGCAGGAAAAAGACGAGTGGCCAAAAAAACCCAAAAAGCAACCCCAGATGTGTTGCTTTCTATTTTAAAACATCATCGTTTGATTTGGGGGCGAACCAGACTCCTGACCTTTGGGAGCGCGTGGGGCTGGCAGTCACGCCGAGTTCTTCGAGGCCAGGGCTGACTTCTTGCTCTGTTTGTGTAGAGCCAAGAAATTAATATTAATAACTTTCCCTGAATGAGAGTTGAGTACCTGCTTCCCTGGGGCTCCTTGGAAGGCTCTGGCTCGGGTGGATAACATCAACAGTCATTATGAGCAGGACCGAGAGCATCGCTCCCTGTGCCGCATGCAGCTGGGATGCAGATGGGAAGGGACGGGTGTGGGAGGGGAGAGATGAAGGAAGCCTCTGGCTCGCTTTTAAAGCGCCCAGGGCAGGGCTTTCAGGCGCCACGAGCAGGGGTTTTGGGGTTGGTTTTTTTTGTGTTCCTCCATCCTTTTTGCAGCCTTGGCCTCTTCTTGCATGACTGCGGTGGAAAACCCATCCCGAGTCACCAGAGCCGGCAGCGAATGCCGGCTCCGTCCGTGTTGGCAGGGGCTGAAATCTGGGTCTCACTTTTGCCGGGCTCTCAAAAAGAAGAAGAAAAAAAAAAGTTTCAGTGCTGCACCCAGCCTTAATCTCTTTAAACTGTATTTCGCTAATCCTTCATTAGGATCTCATTGTGAGCTTGTTATCCCGTTAGGGCTTAGAGCCGCACGTGGCGGCATCGCCCGTGGAGCCGGGGTGGGAAGGGGCTGTGTTGTCCCTGCCGGCGCCACGTGCTCCACCAAGATGTGCCGGCAGCGCCGGGTGCCTGGGTGAGGTGGGTGCTCTGCAGGGATGCGTGCCACCATCCCACCGCCACCGGTTTCGGCTGCTCCCAGAGGAGCAGGTGACAGCAGGAGCGGGTGCTGGGTGCCTGCGGTCCCGGTGTCTTTGGTGTGGACCGGGGGGGGACATCGTTTCTGTTCCTCCATCGCTGGACATGCCCGTCTGGGCTCTCAGTGCTGGGGAGCGGGCGGTGCGATGTGAAATAGAGTTGGGTTTGGTTTGCACTGAGGCTAGCTCTTCCTTAGGAGCGTTTCTGAGTGCTCCCGCTGCAGCGGACCCAGGTGCCAAGGGCGAGGTTTTAGCCGGGGTTATCCAGCGAGCTCGCGGGAGGTGACCCCGAATGGCATGCCAGGAGGAGGACGAGCTCAGTGTGTGCTTAACCCCCTTCCCGCTCCCGCAGGAGCCTTAAAAAGGGCATCGGTTGGACCCGGCGTGTCGCGGGCAGATTCCTTCCCTTAGCGAGCGGCCGCTTTCCTGCTGGGAGGCTGGAGCTGGTGCCCTGCCGCTCCGTGCCGCCGGCTCCCCCAGCCTGTCCCAGCACAGCCACGCTCCCCTTCGCAGCACCCAGCTTTTGCATCCTTCCCCCATACGCAGCGACCTCCTTGGGGTGACTGGGTGATGGCAACAGCCCTGCAGCACCCAGGGGGTCGGGATATCTGCAAGCCCCGTTTTTCAAAGCTGCTTTGGAGGAGGAGAGTGGCCTCGCATGAGTCTAAAGCCGGAGAGGTGGAAAGTCTGTCTCGCCAGATAATCGAGCGGGGCTAAGCACGCTTGCCTTGCAGGCTGCGATCTGCAAGACATCAGGAGATGGTCTGCAGAACGATTGCAAGAAGCAAAACAAAAACCGCACGCCCACACATTCCCACATGCGCAGGCAAACAAGGAAGCGAGCATACGGGGGGATAAGCGAGCAGCCAGAGTTGAGATGCAATTTTATCTGGTGGAAAATGAAAACCATTGCGGCAAGTGAGAGGGTTCCTGGCTTCCCCCCCCCCAAAAAAAAAAACAATTAGGTGGGATTTTTATCTTCCCTGGTTTCGTTTTGGCGTAGAAATGTGGTTCTGAAGAGGAGCTTGGTGGCTAAAAAATTGCTGCCGATTTTAGCGCTTTCCTGTCCAGCCTCCTTTTTGCTGGAAGGTCTCGCAGGCACGTATGTTAACGTGTCCTTGTCCGCTTCTACGTGCCAGATACAGTGGGGTCAGGAGAAGGGAGGCGACTCCGCTGACATTGCCCAGCGAACAAAAATGAACCAGGCTCTAAAATTGCACATGGCTTGCTTGAGAGCATTTGCTGGCGTTTAAAGTTTAATGCGCATTTATTTGCCTTCAGGTTGCGGAGCACCTCTGCGGCTCGTGCTTTTTTGGCAGCTGCTGGGGCACGAGGGCACGGTGAGGGGCTTGTGGCAGCGCTTGGCTGCAGGAGAAGGGGTCTCCGCGGGGAGCTCTGAGCGCTCAGTTTCCCCATGTAGGACTGAGCGACTTTGGTTCTTGCTGCAATTATTTCTGCAGCCAGTGCAGCGCTTGTGCCAATGCTCAGCCTGTGCCGGAGCCGCGGCGGGTCCCACTCTCCCCTGTGGGGCTTCCCTTCTGCACCGGAGCACGTAGGAATCGGGGAGCGTCGTGAGCCGTGATTTGTGCCGGCTTTTATCCTTCCAGAAAAGGGGAATAGCGATGCCCAGGAGCGCCGGGTCTCTGGGCTTCGCTCTCCTTGTCTTGGGTTTCGCAGCCCTTCGGGGTGCTCCCACCGTGGGGCTCTGTCGGGGCCGTGCCGCCCCGCTCCCCACCGCTGGGAAGGTAGAGCTTTTCCAAACGCCTCTCTCCCCTTTTCCTGTGCCTATAATTAGCCCTGGCTCCCTGCCACCATATACTGTACAATCCTGGAAAGAGGTCATGGCTTTGCTGAAATTCTTGGGAACAGAGCTGGCTTTGCAGCTGGGAAAGCAGTGCAATTTCCAAGCAGATAAGAAATAGGGCAAATGCAACTCATTTCCCTGCTGTAATTTATGGGCTCTGGGCATGGCATCCCACGGCCTCCTCCCTGCTCCGGCTCTCCTCTTGCTTGGGGGAATGGATGAGATCCTGTGGATCAGCAAAGAGGTTCAGACCGGCTCCTGCCCCGGCGGAGGGGGGCGAGGGGAGCCCCTTCTTCTCCTGGGTCATGTTTTCCCCTTCCGCTGCATCCCACGCGAGGTCTTGCCCAGGGCTGGAGAAGGAAACAAACCCCATTCCTGGGTGTTTGTGGTCCTTTCCACTTCAAAAACTTCGCATTTTTGTGAATTTCCCGGGAGCAGGGCTCCCTTTGCAGCAGGAAAAGCGTGATCTTGATGATCTTAAACATCTTTTCCAACCTAAATGTTTCCATGATTCTCTGATCTCCAGCCAGGTGAGGAGTAGGACCCCAGTTTTCGCCCAAGAAGGGGCAAAGCAAATGGGAGCAGAGGGGTCAGCTGAGTCTGGGGAGGGTTTTCCTACCTCTGAACCCTCCTGCGCAAACCGGTAAAAAACTCAAAGTGAAAAGAGTATTTTTAAAATAGAAAACTCCCCTCTTCATAAAAAAGAGAGAAATACAGCAAAATCCCCTGTTAAAAAGTTTCCCAAAGCTCCGCTTTGTTTCTCTGCTCCTGTACAGTAATTCTGAGAAAAAGTAAGGATAAACACGACGAAAACGGACAGGGATGGAGAGCAAGGGCTCAGGTTGCCGTCCCGGCCACGACTCCGCACGTGCTGTATCCCCCCAGCAGCATCCCACTGACGAGCCAATCCTCCCTTTCCAATGGAGGGATTAGCTAAAAAAATCATGAGATTAAAAAGCAAAACACTTTCCATTTGTTTTAATTGGCTCCTAGGCCAGAGAGCTTCTTCGCTTCCCTCCCTTTTAAATCTGAACGCTGTGATTTTCGCTTTAAATTACAGGACTGCGGGGCTGGGGTTTTAAGGGGAAAAAGCACCGAAGACGCTGAAGTCCACGGTGCTGCTGCCAGGTCCACTTTTGCAGCACCAGGAGTTTTCCCGGCGATGACAAGACTTGATAAACCCCCTTTTATTGCGTTTGCCGGTGCCGGCGTGTTCATGCTGCGGGTTGCATTTGGGGTTTGGGATTTTTCCAAGGGTCGTCGGGGCGGATCCGCCAGAGAGAGGTGCTGGGAGGTGATGCTTGCACGGGCTGCGGAGGTTTCATTGCCCCACGGGGGACCGAGTCATTTGGGGAGCAGCAGGGCAGTTTCCTACGGATTTGTGCCACTCGGTTGACTGGTTAACCAAATTACGCAGAGATCATCTTTTTTTTTCTCTGTAGGTGCCTATAAAATCCCCCTTCTGCTTTCCCCTCACAGCGGCGTACGTGGGGGGTGGTGTAGGAGTTGCTGACGACGGCACCGAATGTGCAAGTGTTTCTCTGCACCTCGCCGGAGAGAAATATTTAAATCTTTTTTTTTTTTTTTTTTTGAAAAAAAAAAAAAAGAGAAAGTGGATCTGAAGTTTGGGGAGCAGGTGCCCTCCCTGCAGAGATTCACTGAGGATGCAAGGGTTTTTGGGGCTTGAACCTGTAGATTTGGGTGACCCTGGGGATGATTTTATTCTCCGGCTTGGGATTTTCCCTCGCTGGGTTTTCGGAGGCTGCCGGGTGGCAGAGGCTCACTCCGTCAGGATGTCGCTCCCGCTTTTCCAGATGCAACCTTGGCTTTGCAGCCGGCGCGGAGCCGTGCTCGGCCGCTGGATCAGTGCTTTGCCTTTCGGCCCGAAGAGTTTGCACGAGGGGTCGGGGTTTGCACGAGGGGTCGGGGTTTGCACGAGGGGTCGGGGTTTGCACACTGACTCGGGGACAAGCCCCCTTTTTGCTTTTCGGGGACGAGCAGCCCTGGCTCCCGCTCAGATCGCGGCTGCACCAGCTGGTTTTCCAGCCCCTTGCAGGGATTTAATCTGGAATTGATGGTGGGTGCTGGTGTCGCTGGCGGGCTGGGTGCTGGGGGAGCAGGGCGAGGAGGGGTTGTTGAAAGGTGCTGGGTGCCTGGAAGGCGGCAGCAGCCCTGGCTGTGGCCAGCTTAGCTCAGGACACACAGGAGGGTCTGTAGCACAACCCAGAATTAAATGCAAATCTCCCAGGCGTCCCGGGTTCGACCACAAAGCCATCTCTCCTCCGCACAAGAAGGGCCTTTTTCTTTCTTGTTTGCAAGTCGCCCTTATAAGCAGATTTAAAAAAAGCTCTCAGCTTCCAGCAAGGGCCACAGAGCTGGGCTGGGATTTTCCAGCACGGTGGCGGTCCCCATTCCCTGGGGTGGGGGACAGCAGCGAGGGGCATGCGGCCGTGTGCCTGGTCCTGCTTCCTAGCGAATGGCCACCTCCTCCCTCTGCATTTGCAGTTGTGTTTGCACGGGGTTTTGGGGGGGCAGCCAGGAGCCCCTCTCCCCTTCCCCAGCCCACCCTGGGAAAGCCTTCTGCCACCCCAGTATGTCACCCGATGGCAGCCGGGAGGTGACTTCGGACCTGCCACTGTTTGTCAGAGCGGGGAGATGGATGGGCTGGAGGTTTTGGACTTGGGCGAACATGTTTGTTTGGTTTCCATGGGGAGAGGATGGGTTGAGCCGCCGGTGGCACGGGGAAGGGGGAAGGCTGTGGCGATGCAAAACGTCCCCGGGGCTGGCGGCTGCTGACTCAGGCGACAGCAGAGCACGGCGGTGAGGGGCCTGGGCTTTGCTCTTAATTATTATGATTTCCTCCCATCCTCCCTCTCGCCTGGCTCTGGCGTACAGCTCCGGCTCACCACACCTCACCGGTGGCCCTGGAGTTTGGACCTGCCTCGCAGGGCTGGGGCTGGGGCTGTGCCGGCCAGCCGGCCTCGACGCCGGCGGGCACGGGGGCACCCAGCCCGGCCGGCTTCCCGGGCTTGGGGTGGGGGCAAGTGCTGCGTCAGCCTGGGCGAACTCCTCTGGGGTCCTTGGGGACCTGCCCGAGGAGGGGTCGTTCCCAAATAGGGGGGCGAGGGGAGCTGGCACCCACTCCTCGGGACCCCGCGTGCTTCACCCGTGCCGGGCACAGGCGCAGCAACTCCTGGCACCATCCCTGAGCCCTTCGCACGGATCCACGTTGTTGCCATAAACACCCGAGCCCTGCCTGGCGCAAGCGGTGGCCAGGCTGGCACAGGTACGTGCCCAAGCGTGCCGATGCATGCGCGGATGCGTGTCCCGGCGCGCTGGGATGGGGTTGCGAATAAGGTCCCTTCCAACATCGCCTGCCTGGTCCTTGCACCCGCCGTCCCTGGCAGGGCACACCACCGGACTTGCTGCCCTCCAGAGACATCGGTGGGTGCCAACACGTGCGTTGAAGAACCAACCTCGGTGTTGATTTTCCTCCCGGTCCGCTCTTGTCATCCGTGGACAGTTGCGTTGGCCAGTGACTGCGGAGTGTCGGGGACAAATTGCTGGTGTACGTTGGCACGCATGCTGGTGGGATTTGCATCCCCCTCCGTGCCTCTTGTGGGGTTTTACATGGATGTGAAGTGGCTGGAAAACAGTGGCAGAGGATCCGCCTCTGCCATGCCACAGAAAGGAGAGCGTGGCTTGAAAGATGAGTGAGAATTGGATCTGTGGCATTCGGGGAAAGCCAGCAGCGGACAGGAGGGGTTTTTGGGGGGTCAGGAGGGCTTAGGGGGAGTCTGGGGGGCAAAATGGCTGATGGTCTGCTTTACCTCTGCCTTGGGAATGCTGGCAGGAGCTGGAATTGTACATCCAAAGTAGGTGTCACCACTGCTGTAAAGCCTCCTGCATCCCTGGAGGCCTTTCATGCAATGCTCCCGGGGGATGCGAGCAGGGTGGGGGCACCCGCAGCCCCTCTTGGCACCTCCAGGATGGGTTTGCACATGCGCCGTCCCAGGCTGCCATGAAGTCGGATAAAATTAGTTAAGGAAAGCAGGCAGCGGCTGCTCCCATCAAAGGTGGCAGCGGCCGGTTGTCCCCGTAGCCGTACCCCGCTCACCTGCCCGGTGCCCGGCGCAGCGCCTGCAGAGCCACTGCTGTCTCTGTAGGGGAAGGTGCAGGCGCCCGCGGCCAGGTTAGCCAGTGCCATCAGGTCCCGGGGCCGATGCCAGCAGGTGGCAATGTGGCCCGAAGCACTGCCTCCGTCACCAGGGCGAGGGCAAGAGCTGGGTGCTTGGGGTGTAGGGCACCCACATCTTGGCATCCCTGTGCTCCCGTGGGAGCCCCTGTGATGGCCTCGGGTGTTTTGGGGTTGTGTCAGGCTCGGGGTCCTCCTGGTGCTGGTGGGTGAGCAGGATGGCATAAGGAGGGAGGCGAGCGGCTTGCTCAGGGGGAGGTAATTGGGGTCTGGGCAGGGGGGTGTTTGTGTTCCCAGCTCTGCTCTTTGCTTCCCCTCTCTGTGCCTCAGTTTCCCTGCTCTGGGAGGAGCAGGGGGTGCTGCGAGGCAGCGGGACCACCCCGCGTGGGCCGTCACCATCCTGCTGATTGGCACCCGGCCGATGCGCGGGGACGTCCTGCGGCAGTGTCGGCCCCTGGACGGGCTCTTGGAGCGGGGACATGCAAACCAGAGCCTGCCCAGGTGTAGGCACGCGCGCGCTGAGTATTTGTGCTCCTGCCAGATGTGCAGGGTGCAAGGAGGCGGGTGGCCCAGCTGTGTAGGGAGGGCAGAAGCAGGGTGGGTGCTGCAAGCCAGCAGAGACCCCTGCATCCATCCCTCGTCCCGTGCTTCTCCCGGTGCCCCGCACCATCCTTTGGTCACCAGCGTGGCATGGTGTGTGGCTTTGCTCCAAAACCCGTGCTGGTCCCCAGCACTCCTGCGCCCCCCGTCCGCCCCCACCCGCCCGCGTCCATACAGCTGGAGGTTTCGGTTCTGCATCTCCGCCGCCCAAGGGGGAACTCAGCCAGCGAGAGCGAAACTCGGCAGCTCCAACGGTCGCACACACACACACCACCCCCTCCCCCGGCACCCCCTCTGTGTCCCCCAAGTCCTGGCAGGGCCGGCAGCCGCTGTTGCAACACCTGTGGTGGTGGCTGTGCCACGCGCTCGGCCTCCGTGGCCTTTCCTGGAGCACGGCTCGGTGGGGATGGAGCGCGGCCATCCAGCTCCAGGGGCTGGATTTGGGTAGGGTGCCCGTGCTGAGACCCTTTGTGGGGGCAAAGCCTCTGCAAGATGACCTGGAGGAGCAGGGAAGTGAGCCCCCCGTGATTCCCACCCTGCCTCGAGCTGGGGGCACCTTCGACCCATCCCTGGCAGGTGTTGGAGGAGCGGCGGTGGTGGTTGCACCTTCTGCGTGACGGGGATGCGTCCTCGGCACAGTTGGCTTGTGCCACCGCTCTTGTGCCACCGCTCTTGTGCCATCGCTCACCCCTGCACCGTCACGCTGGGCAGCCAAGCATCTCGTGCTGCTGGAGGTGGACTTCTCCCTCCTGGCTCCCACCACCTTCCTCCCATCTCCCTTGCTGCAGCCCCGGTCGCTGTGCCGGCAGCGTGACTTGGGTTCAGGAGCCAGCACGACGGGCGGTTGGGAGCCGCCGTTTCTTCCTGCATTTGACTGCCCGCCTGTCCTGCCCGGCGCTCCTGCCTGGAGTGGGTTCTCTCCCAGTTTGTCCCTTCCCACCTCTTGGTGGCAAGCCAGAGGAGACCCAAACGTAAAAGACTCAGCAGGCCTGATCAAGCCCTGGGGATAGTCCCAGCGGCTGGTGCAAACTGGAGGCCCAGTTTCATGGGCTGGAGAAATGGAAAAAGCCCTTTCTTTTTTTTTTTTTTTNGGCTGATCCTTGCTGTTGCTGGGACACCCCCGAGACAGACGTGGCAGAGCCCGGGAGCTGGCTCTGGGGTCACCCCGGTTTGGGGTGGCGACCCGTGAGCGCCTGGTGAAGGAGCAGCGAGCTGGCTCGGGAGCCTGGGCGGGTGAAGTTTGGGTTTGGCACCCAAATGTTTGCGGCCCCGAGCCCGTTGCTAGAGGAAACATGAAAAAAGGGGAAGGAGAGATTGCGGTCGGCTGCTCTTCCCCTCCGCAATCTGCGCCTCCCTCTTGGCTCCTTCGGCTCCGCTTCGGCCCGGAGGAGCCCCAAAGCGGACGATTTCCCCCCCCCATCTCCCCCCCCCTTCCCCCCCCCCTCCCCCNCGACTCTCCCCCCGTGTGCTTGGACATTCCCGTAGCCGTGGCCCTGCGGGATACCCCGGACACGCCGGCACCCCGCGCCAAGCCAGCCACGGCGAAGCTTTCCTTTGCCGAGGTAGCGAGGCGAGCTCACGCCGGCAGCTTAATTGGCTGGTGATTGATCTAATAATGGGGCTGGGAGCTCGTTTGAGTGATTTAGCATCTTCCAGCCTTCTGCGCGCGGTAAGGATGGGTTTTGCCTGAGACCCTTCCTCCGCCAGCTCAAGGGGATTATTTATTTGGGGGTATTACATGTATATGTATGATGTAGTCAAGGATATATATATGTGTGTGTGTGTGTATATATATATGGGGTTATATATATTTGGGGAGGATATATATATGAGGTTATATAATTTGGGGGTTCATATATATATTTGGGGGTTCATATATATATAAATATATGGGAATATATATATATTTGGGGGTATTAGCAAAGACTGGCTGGCGCAGGGGCTGCCGAGCATCAGCTGAGCAGATATCCAGCGTAGTCACTGGGAGCCATCCCTGCACGTCCTCTGGGATCCTTCCAGGCAGGTTGGAGCAGCTCCACCAGCCATCCGCTGCCTTTGCATGGCAGGTTGCACCAGCCCAACGACATCAGTTGAAAAACGGGGGGGTCCCGGGCCCCCCCCACGTCAGGGTGGTTTTACTGCTGCTCTCGGGGCAGATCCCACCCCGAGGTGTTTTGGTTTGTCGCTGGGCGAAACCGAAGCTTTGGTTTTCAAACAGGAACAATTTTACCGTCTGCTCAGCATTTCTGTCCGAAAGCTGGACGAAAAGATTGTCTTCTCTTTCCCCCTTTCATCCCCGCCTTTTTTTCACTTAGAAAGGGGAATTCACATGCCTTTGCTGCCTCCATCCATCCCCTACGTGATTTCCCCCCCTCCCAGCTTCTAAAAGAGCATTTTGAAAGCACAGCGCTTTCCCCCTTCCCTGGGCAGCATTTCTCCCTTTAAAACAAAAAGGCTTCGAACGCAGGCAGTGCTGCGGGGGCGAGACCTGGGGGCTGCGCAGGGTCCCTTGGGGCTGCCCGCGGCACGGCATGGCCCCAGCCTTTCACCCGGTCCTGGTCTCTCCGTGCCGCAGTGGGTTGGACAGTGACCTCTCTGAAATACCCCAGAATCCAGAGTTTCTGGGATGTGGGTTAGGCTGCTCACCCGTCGGGGCGCGGGCTGTGCAAGGAGGGACACGGGGAGCCGGCAGCGCTGGCGCGTGGGGGCTTTGCTCCTTTGCCCCAGCTTGAAACGCTGCAAAATGGGACCTGGGGGTTACCTGGTGCTGGAGGTACCACCGGCTCCAAAGGGCTGGGGTGTGAAGCAGCCCTGGAGCTGTGGGGCTGGAGAGGAGCTGGTGCTTGAGCTCCGTGCGTGCACTGTGGTCTCAGGACTGCCTACCTCTGCGTGCCGTTCATCCCCGGCTCGGGGGGCTGATCCAGAGCCGGGTGACGCCGGGCTGTGCCGCTGCACTGGGCTGGGATCAGGCCCTTGCAGAGGAGCGCATGAGCTCTGTCAGAGCCGCCTGCTGGGCTAAATAACCTGAGACCGATCCTGGCCCCGCCAGGGTTTCCCACCTCGCCATGGTGAGGCGGGATCCTGACAGCCCAGTCGGCTCTGGGAGCTGGGGGTGTAGGCTCCCGCGAATAACCAGCCATGGATATTTTTGCTGTCGGTGCTAGGGTCTGCGTAAGCAGCACCTGTCACGGCTGCACCGGCTGTCCCGTGGCGGTGACGTGTGGATGGCACCGTGGGCGCGTGGCTCCGGGTTCAGGTGGGCTGCGAGCGGGGATCCTGCAGCCTGTGGGGATGATCCTGGCTTGTCTCCTGCCATCCCCCACCGAGGGGGGACATCTCCGTGTACAGACAGACGAGGTCTTGCTTGGCCGCGTGTCCCTGTTGCATCCCAGCGGGATAGGGGGGCTGGCCCCGAGCCCCCCGCCCCAGCCCTGGGCACAGACCTGAGCCACGTGTTTGCACATCCTCCACCAAGCCCAGCCCACGGTCCCCACGCCGGGGCGGTGGCAGGGAGCATGGGTGCTCTTCCACCAGCCCTGCAAGGCGCCGCGATGCTGAGACCAGCAAGAGCTGCTCGTACGCCGAGGTGGGGTTTAAGGAGCCTGTCGAGAGACCCTTTGCGTTAAACGCCGGGGCGTAGCATGGGTGCCAGTCTCATGCAGCCCCTTGGTGCACGGGTGCTCTCGCTCACTCTTACTTCTGTATTGCTCAGAGCCAACACCGGCCCCGCTCCCTGCGGGCACTAATGACGGGTCCCGGTGTGGTGGGCGTTTGCAGAGGAGCAGCCCCTGACCCCCGAGTTGGCAGCTGAGATAAGGCAGAAAGTGGAAGCGCAGGTAGCGCTGCCCCTCGACCCGGCTGGGAGTGTGGCCCTTGCAAGGTGACGCTTCTTCTGCGGGTGTCCTTGTCCCCACGTGGGATGCTCTTTTATTAAGGGTAATAAAGTGGTGGTCCTGGGGGCAGGCAACGGGTTGGGCTGGGCATTAACGGGTGCGAGCGGGGCAGTAGCTGGAGCCCCCCATCCTCGTCCCCGCTGCTGTCCCATCGTGGACAGAGCCAGACTCGTCCGTCTGTCCTGACGCTGGGAAATCCTGCGCCCAGTCCACCCACGGGACCCCAGCCTGTGCGGCACGAGGTTTGGTGCTCTCAGGAGGCTGGAAAGCTGCTCGTACCCTGGCTTGTACCCCGAGTAGGTGCAGCCCTGGCCCGAGCCACGCGCTCCTCGCTCCGGCTTTGTTCAGGCTGAATTTTGTAATGTCAGGAAATGAGCTGGCCGTGGGAGGGGAGGCAGCCGGGGAGAGGAAGGCTGGTTTTGTGGTTGAAGCGGAGGATGAGGACGCCGGAAAGCCGAGCACAATTCCTCGCTCTGTTGCAGGCGCCGGGGGTGAGGCTGCAGCTCGGCTTCGGGAGCGGGAGCTTGCGGTGCGTTCGGAGAGCCGGGTGCTGGCCTCGGTGCCTCAGTTTCCCTTTTGTTCAGTGGGAGAGAGTGCCGCTCCTCTCGCTTGCAGGAGCGTGCCGTGGGGGACAGGCTCTGCACAGGGGAGGCACCGTCCCACACCGGGCGGTGACGGCCACTGGTAGCTGAATGACCAGCCCGAGGCTGGCTGAAACCGCCGCGCTTTGCCCCGTGGATCGCCTCCCATCTTTAAGTGGCGAGGGAGATGAATTCAGGAGCCGCGTTTCCTTCTGAGCCGCGGTGTTTTGTTCTCGGCGAGGGCTGCTTTGGGCCAAGCGTGCGGGCTGCGCTCCTCGGGAGCGCGCGGGACCTCGCAGGGATTGTGAAGTTCGCTTGAAACCTTGAATGACTTGCTGCTGGGCTGGATCTCGTCCCCTGTTAATGATTTTTTTATTTCTTTTTTAAATTGTTTCTTTCATTCCTGAACTCTTTTTTGTTCCTTTTCCCCCTGTCTCTCCTGCTCCTTCCCCCCCACCCCTTCTTTCGCGGTCCCACAGGTTCCCGTATCCCATCCCCACCTCTGGGCACCAGGATGCTCTCTGCATTTCATAGTGTCGGGGCTCCTGGTTGCCTTGCAGGAGCCCGACAAGGTTCCACCCGGCCCCTGTGGCCCTCGCAGCGATGCTCGGGATCAGGGCAGTGCAGGGACCCCTCCGGCTCCTGTCCTCAGCCAGGGCTGCTGCGGAGGGGCACTGGGAGCCCCTCACTGTCCCCTCTGGCCGGGGTGTGTGGGGAGCCCTGTCCTTGCCTCCGTCCTCTCGGACTGATGGCTGCTCGCTTTGTCTTTGCAGTTTGATTGAGGAGCAGTGGCTGCAGCTCATCCTCTGGCAGGAGCAGAAGATGCAGGAGTCTGCCTAGCAGGTAGGGGGGGAAATCCCAACCGTCCAGCTCTCGCTGCCTTCCCCCTTGGGTTTGCTTGCCAGGGGCCGTGCATCTCCCCCGCTCTGGGCTGGGGGCGAGGAGGTCGCCCCGGCTGGGTGCAGCTCAGCGGCTCAGACACCCAAATTGGTGCAGGATCTGACCCTACAGCTCTGATCCGCTGGCAGGAGGAGCAGTGGGTCCTGGTGCCGGCAGGGAGGCAGGGAGCACCTTGCCTGGCTGCACACCCCTCTCTTGTGGGCGCAAGGGGGTCCTGGTGAGCGGGACCAGGCAGCAGAGTCCCCAGAGCTGGCACAGGGTGGGGAGGTGGCACCCGCTCGAGGTTCTGCAGCCCGGCGGCAGCCCCGCACCCAACGGCGGGTGCCTCCGCGGTTCTCCAATGCCCATCTTCCCCTTCGCCGCCTGGTGCGGCCACGGCTCTGTCGGACCCCGGCCACGGCACTGATTTGGGGCTCTGCGGTTTGGTTTTGGGGTTTTTTTGGTTTTTTTTTTTTCTGCAAAGTGGGGGTGTTGGCGCAAAGGAGGGTTCTCCTGCCCTGGTTTCTCTCTGGGTGGACGAGGCTTGTGGCCGAACACCTTATTATTTTGTCCCTTGTTTTGCCCAGAAATAAGGTGCCGTTGGGAGAGGGCCCCGTGTCTAGGTTTTGTCCCTTCTCGACCTTCTTTGCCCGTTTCTTGCTGTTACAGTAAATGTTTCCATCTCCCTTGTCTGCAATGAGGTTGTGGTGGAGACAACACCGCGGACCCGTTTTATGAGGGCTCTACGGTTTCGTGTAATGTATTTTCTGTACCTGATATTGAAATCAATAAAAGGAAAGATTTTAAACATAATCTGACCCCAGCTCCTGCCAGGAGGGGACTGTGTCGTCGCTGCTTAGTGAGCAGTTTTGCTGGGTTGAGATGGCTTTTTAGTGCCGGAGAGAGGGCAGGTAATTTATTTGGAGGCTTGGTGCTGGGAGATGGGGATAGCACTTGCCGTTTCCTCCGCAAGGTCAGGACCAAGGGCTTCATCTTGCCATCGGTTACGCTGATAGAAACCAAGAGCGGCTCCACAGGCTTGCGTCAGGGTGAAAGTGGTGGAAGGGGCCCCGCCGTATCTCGGTGATGCTCCAGTGATGGGTCGTGGCACACCGGAGGAGAGCAGGGCCGGGAAGGCTTGACTGGGTCTGTCCTGCTGCGGTTCGGCTGAGCGCGGTGCTGTGGCACATATGGGACCGGCTCCGGTCCGCTCGCTTCGGGCACAAATAAATACCAGCCAAGGGGCACGGTTTTTAGTGCCGTGAATGATTAAACGGAGCGTAGGAACGATGGGGCTGTCTGCCCTGGGGTGTGCTGCAGCTCGGGGTGGGAGTGGAGGGCAGGACCCTCCGCAGCTCCCGAGCATCGTGGTATGACGCACCAGGCACGTCCCGTCCCCCCGGCCCGCACGCTGGCGGGCGGTGGCAGGATCTCTCCGTAAATGCGTTCTCCCCCAAATCTCTGCTTGCTGCTGGAGATGGGGTGCTCGGCTCCACCGACTCCATATTGACCAGTGGCTCCTTATTTTTTAGGCTCACACAAATTCTGGTTTTTCGGGTCGGCAGTGTCCTCCCGCAAAGCCCTGTGCTGCTGCTGCTGGTGCCGGCACAGACTTTTGAGCAGGGGAGGAGCAGTTTAGCAATTTCTGCAGCTGCATAATTGCTCGCTCCGAGGAGCGGTGCATTAAGTTGTGCGACTCGGGGAGGAGGATTTCGAAAAGCATCTCCAGGGGCTGCTTTGAAACTCGTCCCCTTCGCTCTGCGAGCGACAGGAGCTGAGCAATTAGAGGAGCAATATCGACCCTGCCTTGGAAGTGTGCGACAACCAGCACCAGGCGATTTAATGCCGACGAAGCCACGTCCTCGCGTCCTGCGATGTGCAGCATCGCTGCCCGCGATCAATAGGCATTTTGTCTTCCTGAGGCCAGCCCCATTTGAGGTGCACCAGGAAAACCTCTCTCTGCCCAACCACATCTGCTGCAGAAAACTCTTCTAGGGCCTGTGACCTTAATTGAATTGACTCTTTCATGTCCTGAAGATGGTTGTATCGTCTCGCTGCAGCCATGCTCGGTAAATCACGTGTCCGTTACCGCATGCCCAAGCTGCAGGGTCTGTGCCAGCCTGCTTTTCTCTCGATGAGATTTTTTGCAGCCTGAGGCTGATTTCCAGGTGCTTGGGAAGAGCCCTTGGGTCACCGGGTCTGCTCTTCGGCTGCCTTAAGGCCTTGCATCGTGTTCTCTCGGAGCTTTAATGCTGGTGGAGACTTGAGTTTGCAGCTCCTGGGCTCCCACCATCCTCTAGGCACGAGCATGCCGCCTCGCCCAGCACCGACCTGTTTGCATCCATCAGGATCCTCCCTGTTTCCAAGGAGAGCTTGTAAAAACTGGCCGGTGAGCTCACCAAAAATCCCACTTCTCAACCCCGTTCCGGCCTTGGGAGAGGTGGGATCCTGGGTTTGGTAAAGCGGTGGTTGCCTACGGCCCGTGCGGCTGCTGAAACGCGATCGTGCTGCTGGAGGTCACCTTTTAACTCCCCGCGGAGCTGGGTGGCCTTTCGTGGTCACGGCTCGGCCCTGCGCTTTGCTTTTCTGAGCTCATCCGCTATTTTGCCACCGAGGGGGGAGAAAAAATGTCTTCAAAGCCCTTTTCCCTTGGGGAAAAGCCAGCTCGGTCAGAAATGCCCGCACAGGAATGTCATCTAACTGCGCTGACCCAGCAGCGGGGCTCGTCCTCCCCGGGGGTCCCGCTGCGCCCATGGGCTCTGTCCCAATCCCGCCGTGTCCCGGGTTTGGGGCGGCGGAGGAAGCGAGCCCGGGGGCTGCTTTCGGCAGCTGTTCGCAAGCGAGCGGCTTTGGCCGCTCCCTTCCCCCCGCCGCACGCTTAACCACCTCCTCCTGCCTTCGCATCTGCCTCTGCCCTTTAGACGCCGCCGTGCGCCCCGGCGCTCCCCAAACAGGGCTGTGGAGGAATCGGGGGCGCGGCGGTGGCGACGGCTGCTCGGAGCGGCAGCGGTGCGGGGACAGCGGCTCCATCCCGCACGCTTCCTCCCGGCCGTCGGCGCGCAGCAGACGTGGAGAAGGACGCAGCCACCCTGTCTCCTGTAAGTACCTCTCACTCTTTCCACTGGAGAGTTAAAATTAGCAACTTCTTTTTTTAAAACAGGCGTCGCTTTAAACCTTGCCAGCCCAACTGGGTTTCCTTTTATTCCCCCCCACCCCGGCTCCTTTTCTCTTGATTTTTTTTTTTAATTTTGTTGTTATTGTTGAACGTACGCGTGCACTTTTCTCCCCTCCCTTTTTTTTTTTTTAATTTTTTTGAGATTTTTTTCCCCTCGTTTCGTTCCTTCCTTTTTTAAACACGGGTGACGCTGCAGTGTCGGTGCGGAGTTTGGAGCCAAATAAACAGCCCAGCACACCCCCACCCCGATCGCCTTACAGAGCCCGGTGCTGGAGCCCAGTGCCAAATTTGGAGCCCTTAGCTATTGTCAACCTCTGCGGTCGCCGCTGCTCTGCCGGGGGTTTTGCCCCAGACCCCCTTTTTGCTCCTGACACAGATCTTCGATGTGAGTGTGCCTCTAATTATTTTTTTCCCTCTCCTTTGTGTTCATGGTAAAGCACAAAAGTGCCCGTAAATCAGGACCCGTTGCTTTTTACCCAGGGCTGTGTGGGTAGGGAGGGAGAGCGGGGTCGGGGCAGTGGGGGGAGTTCCCATGTTGGGAGGATCGGCTGCATGGAGAGAGGGGGAAACTGAGGCACGGAGGGAGGATGTGGTTCACCGATGGGGAGTGGGGGAGCCGGGATGTCCTCCTCTTAAAATAAAAGCAAATACAGATGAGCAAGGAAAACGCAGCAGGCGCAGGGTCAGATGCGGGATTGGCGCCCGTCCCCGGGGGATAAAATCCAGCCCTTTGACGAAGCTCGCACGCACGGTCCCCTACGGCAGGGACGGTGCTGGGGACCGACGTGGCTGGAGGGTGCCGCAGCCGCCGCGGGGCCATGGCCAGAGCTCTGCTACGCCAGGACAGAGCCGGCAGTTGGAGGTGGCCGTCCCAGCCCGGATCTGCGAAAGCAAACAGGAAGGCGAGCAGGGAGCAGCCCACCGTATTTACTCGGCTGTTGGGGATGTTATTTATTGTGGTTCCTCTGAGGTTGGTGTCAGGGGTTTTTAACACCTTCCTGCTCGGTGCTGTTTCCTTTCGGCCAGGGCCGGGTGCCCGGCGCTGCAGGAGCTTGCGGCTCGTGCGGGGAGGGGAGCCGGGTACCACGCACCTCTCCACCCGAACATCGGGCAGCGGCAGGAGCGTCGCACCGGGGCTCTCCCTCCCGTTCCTTCTCCTCCCTTCGCTATTTCTGAAATGTTTGGTTTGCTCTAGAGACCGGCCCGGCGGGTCCCACACGAGGGATGGATGTGGCGGGGCTGGGACCACCTCTGGGCTTGGCTCATCCTAGAAAATCCTTTTTCCATCTTGATTTTTTTTTCAGGGTGTTTCGCGCCGTTACTGCTTTGGGGCCGGGACTGCCCAGATCCTGCTTGGGGTTAGAGTGAATAATGCTGATAATTTAATATCCACTTCTGTGAAAACTAAGGTGCAAAACCGGTAGGAAGGAGGATGGCATCCTTCAGAAGCGCTTTTAGTGTTTCCCTCCCAAGACACCGCTCGTGTGCGCTGCCCTGGCTCCGACGCTCATGGATGGCTTGAACACAACTGGAGGGTAAACTTTGCTCTTTGGGTTAAGCCCAACCGTTCAACCATCGCTGGGGCTGGGCGAAGCGGCTTCTCCTCTCTGCTCGACTCAGGGGACCCCATCGCAGCGGGGTTGGCCCCGTTCGGGGACAGGGTTTAGGGCTGCGGGTCTCGGCCCCACGGCCGGGTCCCAGGTTTCTGCTTTCAAAACTGAACTGAATATACTTATATTTATATATTTTTACATCCCCACCCTTCAGCCAAAAATTTTGACTGAAATATTTTCATTTCTACGTGCAAACTCGTGCCTTCTGAAAACCACGCTCTCTCTCTCGCCCCCTTTGCAAGTCTGCAGAAAAGACTGCTTTATTTGGGATTTTTTCCCAATATTTTCCCTTTTCCAAGAGGAACTCTGACTGGTGTTTATCCGTGACGCTCCCGCACTCACGACGGCTCCCGAGCTCTCGCCTGCCCTTGGGGTCCGTCTCCTCTGTGCCGCAGGAGCATCCCAGTGGCTTCCCTGCCATCCCTCTGGAAACCCGGGCTGGGACCCACAACCAAGCCCTTGGCTTCAACCCCAGCCACGTGCTGGTGGTGCTCCGGCACGGGAGCTTGGAGGGTGCCAGACCCGGGACGTAGCACCCCCTCTGGAAAACGCCATCCAGCGGCATCCCCGCCGCTCTCCTGAGCATCGCCCCCGTGGTTTGCTGGGATGCCCGAGGTGGGCACATGGGCAGCATCCGCACCCCAAAAACCCAGGGCTGGCCGAAAGCACCGCCTCTCCGGCACGTGGCTTTTGACACAGCTGTGGAGAAGGGCTCGGCCGGTCGGGGACCCCGGTAGGGGACGCCCTCCCGCCTAAATCCTCCCTGCTAAAACACAAGTTTTGGGTGGGTTAAAAAATAAACCCTTCTAAACCAGAATAATTTTCCCCGCTGTTCCTGGAGGATGCGACCTGGGATGGGGTCTGGATGAGTCTCCCTCCCTGCTAATGGGAACCATCACCCAGCGGGTCTGGCCAGAGCTGCCGGCGATGGCCATCGGTGTGGCCAAGACCCCAGCTCGGCTTGTTTCAGTGGCCCAGGCAGGCCGGTGCCGGGGAGCGGGTAGGACAGGATTTGTGCGCCTGTGTCTAGAATGTGCGTCTTGTGACTGAGCGGCAACAGCTGAGGACCAGCTGTCTCGCTGTATTTCGGCCGCCTGACGAGCCGGGGCCTGATCCTCACCCACCCGCCCTGCTGACTCGCGGCTTGCGAACGCAGGGTGAGGATCCGGCCCCAGCCCTCGTCAGCTTTTTGCCTACAGATGCGTGTGCATGCAAGCTGCTGATGAGTCGGGGGAGCGGGGCCGTGTCTCGTCCCAGCAGGCAGCAAAGCCTTTGTGGCATCCCCCAGTCCCAGCAGCCGTGAGTCCCGCTGGGGACAAGGGACCTTGAGCTGGTTTGTGTGTCGTTGTCCCGCTGCCCTGGATTTAGCTGCAGCAGCTCTGGGTGCCCTGTAGTCCCCGGGGTGCTCCAGCAGTGCGATGCCCGGGCTCCGGATCGGGGCTCCCTGGAGCGCCGGCGGCAAATGTGGCAGCTGACACGACGTTATTCGGGTGCTGGGTTGGAGCCGCCCTGTTGTCAAGGCAGTGCAGGGGAAGAGGAAGTCAAACCCGGTTTTGCTGTGTGGCGTCTTGTCGTTCGGGAGCTGTGGCGGCCGGACCCTGGTCCGTGCCTCTCGGTGGGCTTCGGTGGCTCCTTCTCCTCTCGCAGCACTTGGGCTGTAGCTCTCGGGGCCAAGGGACGGCTCTTTCTGCTTGGTTCCTCGTGCCCGGGGCCTTGGTCTCTGCTTGCAAATTGTGGTGCTGTTATAGTTCCAGATAATTAATGCTGTTTGCGGACCTTTGTTTGCTTTATTAAAAAAAAATAGCAGTGTCCAGTGCTAAATTTCCAGCTGTTAGACGGAAGCATGCTCTGAGCGTGAGCCTGTGGCTACAGAGCGAAGTCATTTTTTGGGGTGGAAATGGTGGGGACGTGTACAGATGGATGGACAGGTCCACCTCTGAGAAAAGCAGATGGCCAGAACGCCAGGTTTCGTGGTTTTGTTTCCCGGTTGGTAGTGCCAGGGGCTGGTAGGAGCTGCGACGGTTGAGTCTGAGCACTGGGATGGAGGCAGGAGCCTGGTCCTGCTCATTCCCGGTGGTGCTGGCCAGATCTTTCCCATCCATCTCTCCAAGGGACTCCGGTGAGCTCTGCTCCAGCGTCACCCTCCCAGTATTCAGCATTGCCGTATCAGCGGCAAATTAAGCTCATTTGCTTCTTACCCTTCTTCTCATGGTCAAGTGGAGCTGGTGACCACCATCCCCTTCCCAACGATGGGAAGCTCCTGGTTTCACCAGCTCCTCCGCACCCCAGATGCATGTTGGAGCCTGCAGCCCCTGGAGAGCCCAGTGCTCCCTGCCTGGGAGCTTAGGACACGTAAAGCCTGGCCGTGCGTGTGGGATGGGGCAATGCAGGAGCAACGTCTGCTTCTACGTTGCTTCGTGTCTCTGGACCTGATGGATGTGATGGCTGCTTTGGGCATGGATGCAGTTAGCAGTTGGTAAATGCAAATAAAATCAGCAGCCCTGTGACTTTTGGCATTGCTGCTATTACTCACCAGTGCTTGGGGGTGGAAAAAAAAAAAAAAGAGGTGGTTTTGGGAGGCTGGTTTGAAAGATCTTGGTGGCCCTTGGGGAAGGGCTGAGACTTTGGGAGCGGCGCTGCTGGGGGCATGCGCTGGGAGGGAGGATCACGCTTGAGGGCTGAGCTCTGGGATGGCGCTGGGGATGTCCAGCCTCTCGGCAACCCCGGCTCCCAGGCTGAGCCCGCGCTGTGCTTTGGGTGCCGGAGCATCTGCAAAGCTGTTCTCAGGTGTCCCTTCCTGGGTGGGGATGGGGTGCGGGGTCCCCGGCCGTGTTGCTGGGGTGGCGATGGAGATTTGTGCCATGCTGCCCTTGGGCGAAGGGAAGGGGAGCGCAGGATGCCCTTGGCTGGCTGCGGAGGATGCATCCCCAATCCCATGCCATCGACGTGGGAGGGAAGAGGAGTGTTTCCCCCGGTACAGTTTCATTCTCCGCCGTGTCCCGTGGGGCTGCCGTGGGTTTCCGTCGCTCTCGCGGATGGCTTGGAGCAGCAGTCGGGTCTCATGGAGTTTCCCCTGGGTAAAACCCACCATGGGGAGAGAGTTGTCCCCTCTACTTCTGGGGGAAATCCCATCCCCTTGCATGGAGAGCCCCTAAAGTCCCTGCAGGGAGGGTTTTGTCCTCCTCACGCTGCTGAGCCGCCCCTGGGGACCCCGGTCCTGTGTGCCGGTGGTGGGATCCTGCCCCCCGTGCAGGAGCTGAAGGCAGTGGTCGTCCCCCTTTGGCATGTTGCGTTTTGGGACTTGCAAGTCATTGACGTCCTTCCGATGACCGTAGTGAGGGTGCTGGCAGCGGGGACCTTGCTGGGCTGCACCAGGGGACAGGAGCACCCTGGGGTGCCCCCTCGGAATGGGGGGCGATGTTGGGGTCTGGGTGCTGGTGATGCAGGGCTGCTCTCGCCCCAGGTTTGCACCTTGCTATACAGTTTCCCGTTCGAGAGAAAAACACCCTCAAAGCGAAACGTCGCTGCCATCAGGTGCCAAAGCTTTCCCTGGGCTCAAGCCCCCCTGCCCTGGGGGTGGGAGGCAGCTCAGTGGGGAGCAGGGCTGGGTGGCCCCCAAAACTGTAGCCACATCTTCCCCCTCCATCCCCCCCTTTTCCTCCCTGTGGCCTTGGCGCCGGCGAAAGTCCCCACCGTGGGTCTGATTTGGGTCGAGAGCTGCTTCTGCTCCCTACCAGCACAGGGACAACTTTGACAGCCTCCTGATTTACGAGCGCAGGATCCGACCCTGAATTCAGCTCTCTCTCCTTCTCGCTCTTTTTTTTAATGAGTCAACCTCTCATCTGTCATATTAAACCTCCTCATTACCAGGTATCTAAATTTTGCTCTGACAATAGTGACAGGGGAAGCTGCGATATCATTGCCACGGCGCGGGACTATGGGGAGCTGGCAGGTGGTTATTTCATGCCCTGCAGGGAGCCGTGGGGGTGGGCGACGGAGCCGGATAATGGGCTCTCGCTTCCCTTCATTTAGAAAACCCTACTTAGTGCAGCGGGGAAAATTACCCCCAGTCTCCAGCTCTGGAGCTGATGATGGATAGAGGACAGGAGGGAAGGGGAACGGCTTCGCGTGGTCCAGCTGCTCCTCCCTGGGGATGGAGGGTGGATGGGGATGGAGATGGGGTGCTGCCCCGTGCAAGCCATTGGTCCCAGCTGGGAAAGGGGATGCTGTGCCCATAGCGGGGTGCCGGAGCTTGCGGGGTCCCCAGGCTCAGTGTCCATTCCCAGGGAAGCCACTGAGCCACCCCGGGGACCGCAGCCAGGCTCGGGGTGACAGGTGACCCCTGCTGCGAGGACGGCACCACCAAGGTCGCAGCTCAAGGTCGCAGGGCTTTTCCAGCGGCTGCATCAGCCTTTGCACGTTGCTGTTCCCAGGGTGCTTTAAAGGTTGCTTCAGCAAGGGGCTGTCCGACCCCTCCAGTTTAACACCGTGCCATGCGGCAGCTCGTCCCCACCAGTCCGTCCCCACGGCATCTCCCTCCGGGAGTGAGAACCGTCTGCCGCCCTGGGAAACTGCGCGGCGTGACGGGCTGCGGGTCCCCGCTTGCCCTGATCCCCCGGGCTTTTCCTTCTGGAGGCCGTGTCCTCGCCTTGGCACGGGGTGACGATGGTTCCCTGCTTGGCTTTTGGCCAGCGCCGAGCGGGGCCGCGGGCTTGCCGGTGACCTTGCCTGGGGCTCCTGCCCAGCCTCCCTTCTCCTGCCGGTTGCCCCACGGCCTCTCCAGCCTTTGCTAGCTCTGGCCACGTTGGCGGCGTGGGGAAGGTCACCGGCCGTGCCCGCCGTCACGCAGCCTCTGCAGCGCTCAGCCCCAGCCCGGGACGTGCTCCCGGGGTGCTGGATGTGATGGCGTCCCTGGCTAACCACAGCACGGGATGAAGCGATGGGATGCAGGGGACCGGGGTGCCTGGTTTGGGTGCTGCCGCGGTGCCCCCAGTCCTTGTGCCAGTGTTGGAGCTGTCACCCCTGTTTGGTGGGTGTCGTCTGGGTCCACACTGGTGCAAACGGGTGCACGAGCTGCGGGGGAAGAGAAAATCAACCCCGGTTTAATAATTTCCCCCAAATCCTTTCTTTCACCGCTGCCTTGCACAGGCAAATGCCAGTTCTCCAGCATCATTTAAAGGCTGTGCTTTTTTTTTTCCCCCAGACTCTGCCGGTCTTGGCACGGCGCGTGGTTTTGTTACAGCTCGGCAGAGCTGGCTGCACGGTTGGCATCTGCTTTTCTCCAGAGAGCGCCTGAATCTGGGTCAGGAATATATGTGTCTTTTTCAAATTCCTCGGGGGCCTGATTGAATCCAGCCTCGCTTCTGCTCTCCTGAGCCTCCCGAGGTTCGTACCTGCAGCCAGCGGGATGGATCCTGCGCAGGCAGGAGGACCTGAGCTGCTGGTTTTGCTGCCGATCCAGGGGAAATCGGGACCCTCCCGCGGGCGTCAGGTGTGCAGGAGAAATTGCAGCTCGATGCTGGATTTGCACCTGCTGGGTGAGCAGGATTCAGCTCTGGGGAGGGCTTGGCCGAGCAAGGCCCTGCAGCTGCATTTCCGAGCGGGAGGTTTGCTCCGGAGCCGCATTTCGGCCGCCTTCCTCTCCCCTCCCCCTGCCTGCATCTGGAGGCTCAACACAGGAACCCAGATAGCATCATCCTGAAACCAGAATAGAAGCTTTGGAGGAGCCTTTAGCATGTTTGTGTGGTTTTGATCTCGGTTTGTAGATAAAGAGGTGCTAAACAATGCTAAGCTGGTGAGTTGGAGTCCTTTGTGGGTACGTGCAGCGGGGCTGGGGAAGCGCAGGCATCTGCCCTCGCTGCCCGCTGCGACGGCAAGGACGTCCCTGCGTGGGTGCTGCGTCCCCCCGGGGAGCTGGGGCTGCTCCTGCCCCCATCCCGCCTTGCTGCGCCGGCTGGTCCATCAGCGGTCACTCGCTGCTGGGATGACAGCAAGCACCACGCCGGTGGCTTCGCAGGGTGGGAAGAGCAACGTTAACGTGAATACAGGCGATGGGTTTTAGGGAAGGGGGCTTTCCCCCACCTCTGCAGAGGAGAAGGAAGCCAGTCCTGCAGGTCCAGAAACCCCGAAGAGGGAAACTAAAAGTCCTTGGTGTCAGCGTGGAGGATATGTTAAAAAAACAATTAAGTCGCAGAAGGCAGGTCCCGGCCGTCAGCGAGAAAGGAAACAGGAAGGCAAGAACTGCAGCTAAACAGTCGGGTTCAAGAGGTGACTTGAGCTAAATCCATATCCTTAAGGGATGGAAGTCCAGCCCTGTCCGCGGGCGGGCAGGGAAGCGGCTCTGTTGGTTTGTGCCGGGAGCCTCAGGCCGAGGCTTGGACACCTCAGCTGCAGGTTTGCTGTTTTCTTTGCGATTGCCTTTAAGGCTCTTTTGCAGCGGGTGGAGAGTCCGAGCTTTGCGCGGGCGCTGCCGGACTGCTCCTTGTGGCAGCGCAGCCACGGCGTGCCGTGACTCAACTGCTTTTCTTGGTAAAAGCTGCAAGTTTGCAGCGGGGAGCGTTGCGGCAGGGCTGCTCTCGCCACCTCCGAAGCATCGCCGCCGCCTCCAGAGCATCATCGCTCCCTCCCTCCGCTCGGCCTGTTTCCCCCGTGCCCCTACCCCAGCACGGGGGGGGCGAAGGGCTCCAGCGGCGTGGTGGGTGTAAACCACTTCCCACGGCAGGCTGAGCTCGTGGGCTGGTTTGCAGCGCAGCGGCGTTTCCCCGGTGTGGGCTCTCTCCTGCTGCGGGCAGAGCGACGGGACAAACCCTGCACCTCGTCAGCCGTGTGCCCACAGGTTGCGTGCTGAAGCTCGCTTGCAGTGGCCCGCCTTGCCCGGAGATGCTCCAAGATGGGGGATAAACCCCGAGCCCCCCAAAATGTTGGTCCCGCTGAGCCGCGCTCAGGGAATTCGGTCCTGTCGGGTGCCCTGTTCCCTGGGGGAGGATGCCCGGCCGGGGTGACCCCTCATCCTGTTACTCTGAGTCAGCCCCTTCACTTGATGGAGCCAAGTAAGGATAAACCCATCTTCGGGAGAATTCCTGCAAATCCTGGGCGAAGGATGGGTTTGTCCTGCGGAGAGAGCGTTCGGCACCCGGGCAGAGTGGGCTGCTGGCTTGGGCTGTGCTGCTTTTCTCCATTCAATTTGGGGCTCTCGATGCCGTTATCAGACCTCCTCCCATTCATCTCCTCCGTAAGATGAGCTGCGTTGGTCCTTTCAGCATGCTCACAGGAGAGCGTTTTTCTCCTTTTCCCCTTTTCCTTCCTTTTTTCCCCCAACCTCCAGCTGTCCTTTGAAGCTGCTTTCGCAGGTTTCCCTGCGGCCAAGGACATCCCCGTGGCACTGGCCCCAGTTTGGGGGATAGAGACGGGGAAAACGTCCCTCCAACCAGTGCCGCAATGAGCCCGTCCAGATTTTGCCGTCAGTCGTAACGCCGGCTCTACCGTGTATTTCTGCAGAGGCACGAGTGGACTGGGGGGCACGGTGCCGCACATGAGCGCAGGGAAAAGCAAGGCCACGCGGAGCTCGAAAGGAAAATACATTTTTTGAAAGGATGTGGGTTTTTGCCTTTATTTATCTTCTTAAGGCTTTTGGATTCATCTTTTTGATCTTTCCTTTGCAGCTGCACAGCCAGCGTTTGGTTTATTTAAGCTGACATCGTGCTGAGAGCACAAGGCTTTACGAGGTGGGGTTTTAAGGAAGGATAGCTTAACATCATCGCCTTCGAGAGGAGCGGCCGTGTCACGGCTAACTTTAGTAAGGAGGCAACTAAAAAGGGATGCAATAAAAGTATATTAAAAATAGCAAATGGCCATAGAAAGTGGATGTGAGACTCTAAGTGCCCCTGCTCGTGCAGAGAGAAATACGGGGCTATTTAGTAGAAACGGAAAAGGGATGAATCATGGAGTGGTGCACAGAACCCTGCTGCTAGTGCAGTGCCAAGGTGAGACCAGTTAGAAATAGGTAAAATAGATGGGAAGTATGTGTAGTCGGTAAAAAAGATCCAAAAATAAAGACTTGGAAGAGTTATTAGCTCTCCTGCCTCCCCAGCTCTTAGAGCTGTGGATTCAGCACCCCCAAATTCCTTGTTTTGTAAAAACATCTCCCAGCTGAGATTCCTCTTTGCTTTTTCTTTCTTCCCCCATTTGCAAAATGCTAACTCTGCTCCCTCACCCGTCTCTCCAATTTAAAGCAATTTACTTGGAGCCGGGTATGAATTACTCAGCACAGAGTTAACCAGCACCTGCTTGTAGTTAATTGGCATGTGTGTTAATTGCTGTGATAGTCATACTTGTGCGAGCGCGCGAGGGGGTGTAGGGCAGGAGGGAGGGATGCGGGCGCTAACGGGCTGCCTCTGTCCCAGCGCTTCTTGCCGCTTCCCTGGGGCAACGCCGAATTTCCCCTTTCCTGACCTTTGCCGAGGTTCCCGGGTGCTGAAGAGGGAGGGGATGACTTTCTGCCGACGCGACGCCCTTGGTTTGCTTTACAGCAGGTTTGTAGGTCCGCTTCGATGCCCTCGGCCCCGTGCGCCGCGGCGGTTGCTCCTCGCAGGGCGTAGCGGCCGAGATGCTCGGTGGTTGCGTGGAGATGGTCACCATGGAGATGGGTACCACTAGGGATGGCGGCAGCGCGGCGGGGAGGCTGCGGGTGCCTGGGCTGGCCCTGAGCCCAGCCCTGCCCCACCTCATGATGTCTGAGCTGTCCCAAGCCTGGTTTAGGACGGCGTTGGGTCGCGTTTTGGGCAAGCCAGTCTGCCTTCCAGGGCTGCGGAGATTCTCTAGTGGCTTGCAAGGGCTGGGCTTAACCCATCCGCTGGTGTTCGTGTCGTGGCTTGGGGATGTTGGCGCCTCATCCCATCACGGAGAGGTCCTGTGGGCTCGGACGCTGCGCACGGTAGGTGCCTTCTCATTCCGCATGCACCACGGGATGGCGCGAGCCTCATTCCCTTGGAAAAGCAGGTGAAGGATAAGGAACCTGCTGTCGGAGAAGGAAGAGAAGATGATTTAACGACTGGGGATATTATATTGAATAAAAACACCCAAGACCCCAAATGTTAAGTTATTTAGGAGTTGAACTCCTTTTAAAAGTCCTGCGCTCCAGGTGCTTGGCTGTGTGAACGTTTAGGTGCCTAAACTCCACCTGATCATGGAGGAGGGTCGTGGGTGATCCCGATGCTTCGGGTGGGCCAGTAGGGAGCCAGAGCAATGTGCTGGTGGAGGAAAGGGAGCTCCGGAGGCTTGGTGCACGGCGCAGAGCGGGTGCTTCTGGGTCGGGTCCGAGCAGCCAGTGGCAGTGCCGGCGTGGTGGGCAGGAGCAGGGCAGTCTCTCCAGGTTTCTTGCTCTTGCAGATGCTGATCAGAAACTCAAGCCTGTGGTCGGACTTTCTGAAACAGCCACCTGGGCAGGAAACGTGAAAATACCTGGGTTTAAAAATATGTTGGGAAAAAAAACCCCCAACCTACAAACAAACAAACCCACCCCAAAACCCCAACGGCAACACCAGGAACATGAAGAGAAAAGGGAGGAGTTTTAAATCCCCTCCAGCAGATGAGTTTGGAGGGCAGCAAACAGTGCCGTGCTTTTCTCCATCCTTCCTTTTCATCCCATCCAAGGACCGCACTCGCCATGGGATGTTTTCCTTCCCATGCAGGGGAGAGGGATCAAGAGCATCATGGGTCCGGCTCCTTTTCTTGCCGTGATGACAAGCAAAAAAAGTGTTGTTAAGTCACCTTTTTCCTCTGGGGGACTTGATCAAGCAGCATCAGCAAGCCCCAAGGCTGGGATGATGGTCCCCATCCAGCCGGGGTGCCGAGGACCCAGGAGTTGGCATTGGAGAGCAGCAGAAGGAACATGGTCTGGGGGTTGAAAAAGGTGATTTGTATCAAAACACCGGTTTTATTTGAGGCACAGGGAGGGGAACGTGGTTTGAATGCCGCCGCTCCCATGCAAGGAGCCCTTGCTTGTGCAAAGCTCGGCACAGGGATGAGCAGCGCCGGGGTTTTCTTCTCGTCCCTACAAACATCCCATCTCTTTTTCGAATGCCGCAGAGCTTTTGGCCACGATAGCATCCTGTGAAGAAGTCCCACAACCAAATATGTTTCCTTTCACTTGGTTTAAATTTACTGCCTGTTGTTCTGCAGTGTTTATTGTTGCTTCTGGAGAGTTCCTCTCTGGTTTGGACAGTAAATCCGCTGTCTTTTCGGAGGGTTTATCTGTCCAAGAGCTGCAGCACAAGGAAAGAATTAGCATCTTGCCCTGGGTCCGGATGTGGAGCTGTTGCTACTTCACACTGCTGCTGGCGGTTTTGAAGACGGTGAAGGTGAATATTTTTCAGCCAGTTTAAAGAAATGGCAGCTCCGAAGGGAAAAGCTGCAAAGCAAACTCAGCGGAAAGTTCCTCCTCCGCCAAATTTTCTCCACGCGTGCGAAATCCTCGCCTCGGCCCCCGGCCTCAGGGCTGTGGACTCTCTCCTGCATCGACTCACGGTGGTGGAAATGCCGAGTGGATACCCTGGGTGGATGAAACAAAAAATCTTCATTTTATTTTCAGCTTTTCCTGTATCGCCGGCCTTTGAGGGATGCTCTGGTGGCAGCCTGGCACTTGCATCCCCTGCTCACTGGTGCCAGCCTGAGCGGCGATGCTCCGGGATGGGCAATGCTCCGTGATGGGCAATGCTCTGGGACGGGCGATGCTCCGGGATGGGCAATGCTCCGGGACGGGCGATGCTCCGGGACGGGCGATGCTCTCGGACTGGTGATGCTCTCGGACTGGTGATGCTCTGGGACGGGTGATGCTCTGGGATGGGCGATGCTCTGGGACGGGCGATGCTCTGGGACGGGCGATGCTCTGGGACGGGCGATGCTCTGGGACGGGCGATGCTCTGGGACGGGCGATGCTCTGGGACGGGCGATGCTCTGGGACGGGCGATGCTCTGGGACGGGCGATGCTCTGGGACGGGCGATGCTCTGGGACGGGCGATGCTCTGGGACGGGCGATGCTCTGGGACGGGCGATGCTCTGGGACGGGCGATGCTCCGGGATGGGCAATGCTCCGGGACGGGCGATGCTCCGGGATGGGCGATGCTCTGGGACTGGTGATGCTCTTGGACTGGTGATGCTGTGGGACGGGTGATGCTCTGGGATGGGCAATGCTCTGGGATGGGCGATGCTCTGGGACGGGCGATGCTCTGGGACTGGTGATGCTCTCGGACTGGTGATGCTCTGGGACGGGGGATGCTCTGGGACGGGGGATGCTCTGGGACT
>WEKW01000330.1:111087-135839 GCA_013389905.1 Sula dactylatra
AGAACACGATGTGTTATAAAAAATTTTACCCCCCCCCCAAAAAAAAAAAAAAAAAGCAGAGAAAAAGATTAAGTGACTCACACGACTCAATGAACCCCGAAAAACAAGTGTGGGAGTGAGACCGTCAGGGCTTGTTTGTTGTCGGAGCGTGGTCTGATGAGGGGGCGAGGGACGGGGCCAGGGTTGCTGGGGGGCTGCACGCTCCGGGGTGGAGGAGGAGCAGGAGGAGCTCGGTCGGGCTTGGCTGCGGGTGCTGCGGGTGAATTTGGGGTGACGGGAGGGAAGAANCGATGCTCTGGGATAGGCGATGCTGTGGGACTGGTGATGCTCTGGGACGGGCGATGCTGTGGGACGGGCGATGCTCTGGGACTGGTGATGCTCTGGGACAGGCAGTGCTCTGGAAGTGGCCTTTCCAGGGCTGCCCACAGGGAGATGGGGACCAGTAGCCAAAGGGCATCCCCCTGGCACTGGCTTGGTATCCCCCACNTATTTTTGGGACTGGCTTTTCCCTCTGCCTGGGTCTTGGCATGGGGCACCCTCGCCTTAAATTCAATGTTATCGCTACTCTTATCTGGCCGCTCGGGGAGAGAGAATCAGCAGAAAAACATACCTGCAGAAAAATGAGCTGGCTGCCTTCCCCCCTTTATCCCCCTCGCTGCAGTGCAATGCACACTGAAAAAATGGGGTGAAACGGGGCTGGGGGGGCAGTGTCGCGAAGTGCCCCGGTACATCCGGATACAGCCTTCAGCATCAGGCGATGCGGGCGCCCGGAGCGGGCTGAGCTTCTGCTCCGTTATCCGGTGTGGGTTCATGGAGCGAGGCTGAGAAAGGAGCCGTGCGGGTGCCTCGCGACCTGCGGCTCTGGCCCCTTACGGGAGAGAGGTGTAGAGCAAAGGGGACCCCCGAGCCAATCCACACCCCCCCAGATCAATGGAAACAACTGGTGTCCGGCTGTTGTTGAGCCCAGTCGAACCCAGGGCTGTCTCGGCTTCCTTCGGAGTCCTTCTTCCCCTCGCCCATAAGAATTAGGTTTCTGTGCCTGATTATAGGGTTTTTTAAGTAATCAAATAAAGACATTTTAAAATTCCAAATTGAAGATTAATGCAGAAATTGGAGACGGATTTAAATTGCCCAAGCTAATCACCAGCCACTCGACTGCTTATGACTTTATTAAGAGAAAAAAAAAAAAAAAAAGTCTGGAGTGTCACGGAGGAATAATGATTCACAGGCTTGTTGCTGCCGTCTCCTCCTCCTCGACGAGCATCGCCGTGCCCGGCCCACACGTGTCCTGTGGCGCGGGCGTTTTTGGGCTCCATCCTTGGGGTTTTTCGCGACCAGGTTGGATAAATCCCTCTGCAACGCTCCTGGCGCCGGAACTGAGCGGGAGGACGGAGCAGAGACCTGCCCTGGGCTGGGGGGCAGGAGCCGTGCCGGTGGTGGGGAGGATGCCGGGTGGGTGCCGGGTCCTGGATGGGGTTTGGGGACAGTCTCATTCATGTCTCTCTCCTCGCACAGGTTCCCGAGCAGCCGCTGACGGCTCAGCCCCACTGGATCCGGCCGCGCAGGAGGATACCATGAACTGAGCAAGGAGCGACGCAAAACTCTCCTTTTTTTTTTTTTTTTTTTTTTTTTTTTGGCTTTTTTTGGTTTGTTTTTCATCCAATCAACAAAAAAAAGCCCCCCACGCTCTTTAATGAAAGCGTTTTAAAACGGGGTTACTTTTCCCCTCCCCTGAACCGAAGTCGTCCCGGGTGCGGTGAGGATTTCCAGAGAAGATGGGGAGAAAAAAGATCCAGATCCAGCGGATCACGGACGAGCGCAATCGGCAGGTCGGTGCTTTCCCTTCGGCTCTCCGCTCCCTCCTCGCCCGCTCTCCTCCCGTCGGGTATTTTAAGGGTCCTGCTTCAAAACGATCCATTTCCATCCCATTTTGGGCCAACTGGTGCTTTTTCCCCCCCCCCCCAACCCCTGAAACAAGCAGATGGGCAACACCCAGCACCGGGGCCGGATTCAGGCGGATACCCAGAAGCAGGCAAACGGCCCCGTTTTGCCGTGGCGGGGAGCCGCGGCCCCCACCCAGGCGTTGCTCCTCGTCTTGGAGCTCCTTGCACCGTTTCCATCTAAGCGCTTTTCCAGAAGAAAGTATCTTCTCCAGTTAGTTCCTTTTTTTTTTTTTTTGTCTTGCAGAAAATATATTTCAGTTGACATTTTCCGTGAGGTTTTTCCAATAAAAAACAGCCACAACAAGTATCCATTTTTCTGAACGCAAACAACCCAAATTATTCTTTTCTTTTTTTTTCAGTTGAAAACTTATATGGGTCCAGGGTTTTTTTCCTTGTGCTCTGTCGAAGCCAAGCCCCAGACACGCATGCATGTGCCTGTGTGTAGAAATACATGCGCGTATCTCAGAGGGAAAAAAAAACCAACCCACAGATTTTTCCCTAATTTACATGTTCCTTGAGTCGGACCAGCTGAGCGGCAGCGCTTTGCTGGACCAGGTTTGCTCTGTGATGACTCCATCGATGTATTTCCCTGTAACCACAAGACTTTCAGGCAGGTCCCTTCGCTCCGTGGCTTCCCGTGGTCCTTGAGCTTGGCTCAGCAGATCCAAACCTCTGCCTTTAGTCCAGCCACCGCTGCAGATGCCCCGGCGTGGCCGGCCACACTTCTTTTCTACTGCTTTTATTCCAGCAAAAAAAGAAAAAAAAAATATGTACCTATATTCCTAATGCTTAAAAAGTGGCAAATAACAGAATTGGATGGACTGCCTTATTGCTCCACAGCAAAACAATAGAAAATTGCAGGTTTTCTTCATTACAGCTTTATTTGGTGGCTGGGGGATGGGATGGGCATAAAATGTTTTTTGATAATGTCCCAGTTGCTCGTGGCACTGTTCATTTCCATAATTAGCAGGAAATGGGGCATTAGGGGTTATTAAAGAAGCTGGAGTGTGTTTTATGGGGCAGCGCTGCTGACCGTTGCATAGGGGAGAGAGGGATTTGCAGCTACTGGAGCCCCATTAGAAGTTCAAATGAATGGAAAATATTTGGTAATGCTGGAGGTTGATGGCACAGCCTAGCCCTGTTGTATAAGCCTTCAGGAAAGGAAAGAGGCGTTTCTCTGCCAAAGGCAGAAGCCAAGGTGGCGGGAGGCGTTCTTGGGGGGCGTTGAGCTGCTCCTTGGTGCGCAGGGCTTGGCTGAGGGGAGCTGGAGACGCAGACCCTTACCGAGGTCTCCCCGGCCAAGCCAAGCCCAGGTGGGATTTAGCAGCAGGAGTTGCTCAGCTCGGCCGGGTGCCGTGGTTTTAGCACATCTCAGATGTCAGATGTTGTCCCCAGAGCCCAGCTCCTGGGTCTGGGGGACGTTGGTTTTCCCTTGACAGCAGCTGCGTCCCCGGCCGGGCTGGTTCTTCCAAAACCCAGCGTGGGAGTATCGCTCCCCGCGCGAGCGTGGCACGTATCGCTTTGCTTTTCCAAAAACCCAGCCCTGTTTAAGTCGAGTGTCAGCAAAGCAGCAGCTGTTTAATTGGTCATCAGCGCAGGCTTTGCAATCAATTAATTTTGCTGCTCCCTTTCTTTGGGAAACAAGGACACACCAAGAAGAGAGGACATTTTGTGACAAACGGCTGCTGCAGGCACTGGGTTGCTGCTCTGCTCCATCCACTGCAGTGGGAGCTGCATGGGGCTGGGGCATCTATCACCTCAGGAAAGGGGGTGACAACCCTCCCGCTTTGCACTAGATGTGTGTGATGCCGGGATCTGCTCTCCGCGCTCAGAAATGTCCCATCTTGCTTCATCTCATTCCCCTTCCCTTCCTCTCCTGCTGTTGTGGCAGCTCAGAGATGAGAAGCGTCCACATAAGCGTGGCCGCCGTGGCTGCGGGCTGGTGGCTAAGCTGGCTTAAACCCAGGGTCTGGGAGCATCCTCAGCCCATCCCTGAGGCTTGGAGTGGGGGACACGGCTCGGCTCTCCCGTGCCGCACCCCGGGAGCTGAGCAGCCCGGCGCTGCTGAATTATGTGTGGGGTTTCATGTCACGGCGCTGCTGCTGGAAATGTAAGTCTTGCAGCTCTAGCCGCGGCGGGTGAGCGTGCACCGTCCTCGGCGTGTGCCGGCGCCCGGATGGCTCCCGCGGCACCTGCGCGTGTCGGGAGAGAGAGGGATGGGGAACGGGAATAGCGCGTGGATGCACTGGAGAAGGAGGGATTCGCTCTCGACGCCTGCGTTTCCGCTCGCTCTGCGAGTGGCGTTCGTCAGTGATGGTGGCTCGGGGCCGCCGAGGCATTGTGAGCCTCAGGAGGAGTTAAGGCTGAACAGGGGCTCTCCAAAGCCTTCGCCGCGAGGTGAAGCTCTTCCCATGCATCTCTCACCCAACCTACAGCAACAGCGAGTCCGACCAAGGTCGCGCCCCTGGTCTCGCCTGCCGTGGGTGCACGGACCGTGAGCCCGTGTGGAGGAGACCAGAATTACAGCAGAAGCCAAAACCAGGGGAGGAGAGCAAGTAAGAGTCGCTAATGTCATTAGAGGAATTACTGGAGAGGATTTGCCATAACAGATCAGACCGTCAGTCCTTCAGGGCCAGCCTGCTGAGTGTGGCAACGGCCAATATGGTCTGCATCAGGGGAAAGGCAAAAATCCTCCCCTAGTGTGGGGCAGTAATTCCTTCCTGACCCCTTTGGTGATCGGCTTATGCCCTGAAGCATGAGATTTGATTACCCTCTTAGACTTACAAGGTTAATTCTTCTCGATGAGGCTCGTGCACGGCGGTATGGGAAGGTTTGGGGTTTCTGTCCCAGGTCACGGGTAGATGCGCAGGGCAGCGTTAGCTGATGCGTTTGTGCGACGGGGCTGGCTAAATGGCAACCCTTTGCTTTTCTCTGCAAGAAGCAGGGGTGCCAAGGCAGAGGGATGTCCCTCCACCCTGTCCCTACCTGCAGAGGGAATATCCCCTCGTCCGTAGAGGGATGATTTGGCGCTTTGGGTTCTGCTTGGCTCTGCTCAGGTTGTTGGTTTGTTTTGGGCAGGTAACCCCATGCTCTCCATCATTGCTCAAGGGCAGTTCCCAAACTACGCTCATTTCTAGTCTTCACGGCCAAGAGCTGCCCCCTTGCTCGCACGCCTTGGCCTCACCCTCTTGCCTCCGATCTTCGTGGCCGAGCGGGCTTGTGGCACCCGGCAAGGTGTTTTTTTGGCGAGGTGTCCTCGGCACCGGCAGCTGCAGAAACAACCGCCCTCGGCTGTTCCCTCCGTCTTGGCGGCGACACCGCGTGTTTTCCTCTCGAGGGTTCCTCAGGCTGCTTTGAGCGTGAGTCAGAGCAGCGGGGCCGTCTCGGCGGGGGACAGCGAGGCGCGCCGTACTGGGCTGTGGCTGCTGCCGGAGCTGCGGCGGAGCAGCTGGTCTCTAGCAGGGACGTGAGACCAGAAACACTGCTGGCACGGCGCCGGTGAGCCCTGGGTTGGTTTTAGTGCCTGTCCTGCCACGGGCTGCAGGAGCAAAACCACAGCTGGGTCCCACCTGAAGTCATACGGTGCGGCAACGGCTGCGGCGTGGTGCTGCCGGCTTAGTCTCAGTCCTGGAGCAGCCAGTGCACGGCAGCAGTGATTTTGGGTGGCCGAGAGGTCCGGGATGCCACCAGGGAGGGGGAATTGCCGATGACACCAGCGCTGGCCCCCAAGTGATGTAATTTGCATCACAGCACGCCGGAGCTGGGGCGGACACTGGCGACGTGAACGCTGGCACTCGCAGCCCGACATGGCGGGGAGCGGCGGCGTGGGGTGCCAGCCCTGCACTTTCCAGGGGATGAGGCGATTAGAGCCAAATCTCGTTACTGCTTAATCATCTCTGGGAGGTGGCGGGGAGGGGTGGGCAGCTCCCCGCACCACGCGCACCCAGGGCTGCCCCTGCTCGGCCCTCCCACATGCATGGAGGGATGCGGCTCCATCTCCAGGGGTGCTCGGCGCTGGGTGCAGGGCTCCGGTGGGTGCATGCCGGGCACTGCCGGTGGCATCGTGGCAGCAATGCTTGTCGCCACCGGTGCAGATGGGGAAGGTCCAGGTTAAGCTCTTGGGACCGTGACTGTAATGCCGCCGCTAACTCAAGTTGAGCGAAGGCAACAGCCTCCTTCACTCTCCTCCCTCAAAACTGCAAATTAAAACTGTTCAGCTGCAAAATCAATGCTGTGGCGGAGGCCCTAAGTGGGGTCGAGCCCTGCCATGCACGTGCACGGTGAGGGAGCAGCTCTCGGCACCCAAGGGCATCTCGGCTCATCTCCGGCCCTTCTCCAGGCTGCTGCTTCACCCCCAAGAGCAATGCTTAAAGCAAAGCAATGTCCTCCCTGCCTTTTATTTTCCTTTTTTTGTTTGCTAAGAGTGCATTGGCCAAGCATCACGCCATTCCCCAGCAGCGTGCTGTTCGTTGCCAGGGGGGCGAGGGACCTTCAGCGGCTGTCTGCGCTGCAGCCGGGGTGGAGAGCCCCAAACCAGCTCCCTCCCCACCAGCTGGGTCCTGTTAGGAGCGTTGCGGCGAGAGCTGAGCGTGGGCTGGGAAATGCAGCCCAACGTCTGCCCGGCGTCTGGAGCGGGTTTTGGAGCCTGCGCCCAGCTCCGTCCTGTCCCCCAGCCAGCTCGCAAGGATCAGTCCTGCGAAAGATGCCTCGTTAGCTGACAGCTCTAACGACAGCTCGTTTCGAGGCAGGGCGGGTTGGGGAGGACGGGGGACGCAGTCACAAGCGCGATGATCCCGGGTGAGCGGGCGATGCGGAAAAAATGCCCCAACGAGGTTATGGGGATGGCAAGAGGGAGGCAGCAGCTGGCTGGGCAGCCGGTGCGGGGGGCTCAGGGTGCCTTTGGGGAAGCACAGCCTCCCAAGAGAAGTGGGTGCTGGGAAGCAGGAGAGTGGGTGAGGGATGGGGTGGGTTGGGTGAGTGGTGTGGAGCAGCACCCTGAGCTGCTCTGGGGCAGCCGAGCCCCCCGGCTCTGTGGCTCCCAGGGCTGGGGGCTCGCGGCGCTACTGCAGCGAGCGAGGACAAGATCTCCACTGCTTGAATATTTAACTTTAAAAAAAACAAACCCAACAACCCACAGCCCCCGGACAGATGGTAGCTCTGTTGGGGATTTTGCTGAAATTTATTTTCTCTTGATTCGGCAATATGTGATTTCCAACACTGATAATCATCTTTGTGCTTGTGAAGTGTCTGCCTTTGGAGGATCCCGAAATAGGCAGCAATATGAACCGGTTGGAAGAGGGAGGTGAGAGAGGAGAGCTTGGGGTGGTTGTCCAGTTGGGGCAACTGAGGACAGAAGATCCCCTCTCCTCTTCCCTTCCTTTTGCTCTCCCTCCAGAGGTCATCCCAGTTTTCTCCACGAGGTGTCGGGTCCGTGGCAGCATGGGCACGGCTTCTGACCGCGGCTCTCCTTGCTTTCAGGTGACCTTCACCAAGCGCAAGTTTGGCTTGATGAAGAAAGCCTACGAGCTGAGCGTCCTGTGCGACTGCGAGATCGCCCTGATCATCTTCAACCACTCCAACAAGCTGTTCCAGTATGCCAGCACCGACATGGACAAGGTGCTGCTCAAGTACACCGAGTACAACGAGCCCCACGAGAGCCGGACCAACGCAGACATCATCGAGGTGAGGCCGCTCGTCCTCTCCCCGGCTTTGCCGTTGTGGAGCCAGGGCCAGGCCTGGCACCGCAGCCGGATGCAGGAGGTCGGTGCAGGGTGGGGATGGGAGCGAGCGGATCTCCGGCACTCGGTGCCGGTCTGATTTTGCATCTCTTTGGACCAGCCTACAAATATACTCAGTATATTTGAAGCTGTCTCAAGTTACGTGTTGATCTACTGCTGTAAAACTGAGGGGCAGGTTTTCATTGTGGGACTTCCCTGTGGTCCAGGTAAACCACAGGATGGTTTTGGAAGCATCTCCCAAGGCTGCGGCACTGGGGTGCCTTGGTGCAGCTGGTGACATTGCCCCTGTCCGTTCTTTCAGACATGCACGGTGGGGTTGTAGGAGGGCACCAGCGGCTGAATCATGAAGTAATTCGGGTTGGGAGGAACCTTTGGGTGCCTCTGGTCCAACCCCTGCTCAAAGCACAGCCAGCCTCACGGGTCGGTGGGGATGCTCATGGTTTGTCCAGCTGCTTTCTGTGGGTCTCCAAGGATGGCGAGTCCAACCCCAGCACTGCCAAGGGCACCGTGTCCAAACCTCGCTGACGCCGAGGCCGCGCTCCTCCTCCAGCCTGCCGGCATCGCAGGAGATGCTCAGCCACCGTTTGCTGTCGGTGACGCCGCGCTGGCCCTCCCCACCGCTTTGTCCTCAGCCCTGGCGCCGGTCGAGCACGCTGGGCTCGAGCGCGGCACGTTTGGCTCGCGGGAGGATGCCAGCGGCATCTCGGCCATCGGCCGCATCCTCTCCCCCAGCAGCGCCCACGAACGCGGGAGCCGCTCACGTGTTGCTTTCAGCGTGTGGGCAGCTGCCTTTATGCCTGGGCAAATGAAAGGCTTGGCTGGGTAATTACGGACATTACAGGTGGGCATAAATTAACGCCCGTGGAGCCGTTAGCAGTTGAGCGGAGCGGCACGGCCCCGTGGAGGGCCCTGGGCAGATCAGAGGCAGCCACGCCGCTCGGACCTGGCGCGACACGAAGCTTCAGCACTGCAAAGCGCTGCTGGAGGAATCGGCTTCTCCTGCCGCTCAGGCTGCGCCGCTTCTGCCTTTGAATCCCTTTGGCACATCTTGGGCAGTTTGCTCAGGCTTTGATTTCGTGAAGGCAAAGGAAGAAAAACCCAACCTACCTCCCAAATCTTGCTTTTTTTCTTTTTTTTCCCTTCTCCATGAAACGTGTCTTTTTGAGACGTTTGGACTTGAGGTTTTCACCTCGTTGTCCACCCAGTTCCTACCAATGCGCCGCCACGGCACAAGTGGGTTGAGCCACGGCCAAGCAACCGGCAGCACCTGCCTGCCCTCCCCAGGGTTTGGAGACTGTTCTGCCGGCACGTGGTTCCGTACAGGCCTTAGAAATGGTTCAAAAATATCCTTTTTGGCCCGTTCGAGCCAGGTAGTGTCTGTCCACCATGAAAATGGCGGGTTTTTGCAGGCGCGGCTCCCCACGGTGTTACTCAGCGCAGCCTCACCCAGCCTCCCCGGGATGCTCAGACTGCGGCGCTCGCAGAGTCGAACAGATTTGTGTTGGCCTAAAAATACCGTAAACATTTTGGGCAGCGTTCTCTGTTCCCTTATGGTCCAAGATGCAAACACTCCCAAGCCGACAAGTTACACACAGTCCTTGGCACCCAAAGAAATACTGTGTTTGCACCACATGAAAAGCTGGATCTGCATCCAAAGCCGAGGAGAGGAACATCGGGAGCGGAAGGATATTGGTGGATGGCAAGAAAAAGAGCCCAAACTCGCCGGGCTCGGCACGTCTTGCCGGCACAGCCGCCTCGGAGCGAAACCCACTGGGGCACAGGCGGGTTTTGAGGCCGCTCGAGCATCCCTCCCGATCCTCGTCTGGTCTTGGAGCAGGGTTAGGTCTGCTCTTAAGATTTTTACTGTTTTGTCTCCCAAATCCCCCTCCCCAGGTGGCCATTCCTGCTCCTGGGGCTGATTTCCATCTCCCCCCAAAAGCCATCTCCCCTTGCCCAGGTCAGGTCCCACCGGCCCAGCTTTGTCCTCACCGCACACAGTCCCAGTTTATCTCACGTTTCTTGGTGGCTCCCAGTTAAACTTGACTCCTCCAAGAGTATCTTCGCATCCTCGAAGCTTCCCCAGCATCAAGCATTCATAGAACCGTGAAGGCACAGGCTGTGAATTTGCTACCAAATGTGATTTTAAGTGGATTTTTAAGGGGCCGCTGTATGCATCTGCCTTCCTGGTAACGCTTGTGGCCCCTTCCTACCGGGGGGATGCAACCCTGAGTGACTCTGGCAGCATCTCAGAAAGGATGAGGAGCAGCCAGGACCTGGGTGAATCACGGCAGACGCCTCTGGATTTCATTTTCCTGGTGGAGGCGGAGCGAGCGGTGGCTCTGGAGGCTTGGCCAAGCCGGGGTCTCCTCTCCCGGCTGGGCTGGGGGGCTCCTGGTACCCAAACCCTCCTGGGGTTGGTACCACCACCTCCAGGCGGTACAAGTTGGTCTGTTCAAATTATGTTTTAAAACTGAGGTAAACATGAGATCCCCTTTTTTTTCCCCCGGTCCCGGGGAGGTGCAGTCTGCGGGGGGCACTGGGGGCGCCCCATCACGCGCTCCGTGGGGATGCCCTTGAGGGGTTTATCCCCCTGGATATTTAGTGAGAGGCAGAGCTGCTCTGGGATGAGTGTACCTGGCCCCGGTTCAAGAGCGGTTCGACACCCTGGCTGCCTTTTGGGGACCATCACCGGTCGGGGGCACCTCCGTGTTTCAGCCACGCCGGGGCCCGTCAGCGGCTGTCGGGAGTAGGATTCAGCCACGCAACCCCTGCGGCTCTCTCTGTGCCTGGCAAAGTCCTGGCCATTGCAAGCTTTTAAATCTGAGAAAATCTCTCTTAATGCAGAGAGGGGGGTTTCCTTAATCAGGCGGGGGACAGCTGAGGCCCCCAGACAGGCACGCTGGGTGCCACGTGCGTGCCCGGGCTGGGATCACGCCGGCTTTGCTCCTCGCTGTCGCTTCTCGTTTCCTCACAGCCCAGCTGACGTGCCAGTTTCTGATAAGGGACTTGGATGAAAGTAGAGCTAGCCGGGCATGGGGATGCTCCAGAGCCAGTTAAAGCCACACAGCAATTTCTCTCCTTTCCTTGGCTGAATGTCCCGGAGGGGGCAGATTTTTTCCCTAATTCTCCTTCCTGGGGTTGCCGTTCCCCAGAGTGTGGAAAAACAGGTATTTTGCAGGACGCTGGGGAAGCGGCGAAGTGCAGAGGCAGCTGCTGGTGCTGCGTCTTCGTCCTTATCCTCATTCTCATCCTTAGCCTCGTGCTCATCCAGACTTCCCCAAAGCCTGGGGTGGCTGAGTCTCCCTCCTCCAAGGGAAGTCGACCACATCCTGGTCGAGCAGCGTTTCCTCTCACATGTTCTGTGTTTCCTGCTGCTCTCTCACCCTCTTGGGTTGGAAATCTGCTCCCGGATGAGCTGGGATCACAGGAGTGGGAGCATTGCCTGGAAGAGCAGGACCTGCTGCAGGTCCTGCCATGGGGGGACTCCCAATAGAGTGGGGGGACCTGGGGGCGGCGCGGAGACGGGCCGATGATGAGCGAGGTGTTTTTGCCATGTGTAGTTCTCACCCTGGTTTTCTCCTTTGAAAATTTTCTGCTGTGAAGGGGTTGAATTTAAATCTGCTCTATATGAAAAATAGTTGTGCACCACTGGATGCAACCCAGTGACAAAAAGTGTCATGCCTCTTTGCATCTTCTGTTTTTCCCCTGGAAAAGGGAGTGAGGAGGAACGAGAAGGAAAGCTCTTTTCTAAAAGACCTTGCAGAGATCCTGAAAACGGGAATCTTTGGGTTTGATTCTCGCTCCAGCAGGATTGTTTCCCTTTTACATCATCTTGTCAAAAAGCAGAAAATGTGGGACACACATTTTTTTGTCCAAAAAAAAAAAAAAAAAAAAAAAAGAAAAAAACCAGCAGCCGACACTCATATGGCTAGAAATGGCATTTTGTTGTCCCAGACCTCTTTTTGAGCAGCAGATTGCTGCGAGCCACGCTGCTTTGGCTCGTGTCCTGCTGCGACTTGGGCCCCGGTCACCCACCGCCGCCGGTGCTTCCCGTCCTGCTGCGCTGCAGATCGTCCCTGTCCTCTGCTGTGCCAGCTCTGGAGCCCAGCCCCGGCCCCTTCTTCCCCTCCCTGCCCGCAGCTCCGGCAGCCCTGCGCTGTGGCAAGGGTTATAATCCGATCTCCCGGAGCTTTTTCCCCCTGTGCACACCTGGCTCGATGCTTCCTGGGGCTGCCGGCGAGTTTCCTACGGGAGCGGGGACGGTGGCACCGATGCTGTGAGCCGAACTCGGCAGGGCGGTGTGAGTCTCAAAGACAATTAATTACAACTAATTTCATTAAGTTAGCGGCCGGGGAAAGGGAAGAGACCAAGGCACCAGCTGCTGTCTTAAGTTGAAGCTGTATTAGACACCAAATACATTAGACCCGCAGAGGAGAAAGACCTTGAGGAGATGCTATGAGCTGTGTGGAGGGGCTTTTCTGGGTCTGGGTGAACAGAGCTGGATTCACCCCATTGCTCTGCTTTCCTGATAGAGCCGTTGCGGGAACAACCCCCCAGGACGATTTCATGCGGACTTAGAAATGGCAAAATGCCGCAGCCGGCGGCGTCTGCCCGTCGCTCTTCCCTGTGCTTTCTTTGGGCGGTAAATATGGGGCAGAGCTGGGGGAGCTGGAAGCTGCTTAAAACCTCCTGGGCCACTTCATCGCTGCAGATTTTAGAAAGGAGAAGGATGTTGCTGCTCAGCAGAAACATCTTCAAAATTCGCTTGTGAGGTTCCCTTCTTCGAGGGTCCCAGGGCATGGAGGTTGCTCGTGCGGGCCCCCTGACTCCTGAACCTGCTGGCAGCCTTTGGCAGAGGGCAAGAGCTTCCAGGGATGTGAGGGATTACCTTCACATTTCCCAGCCAGGGATGGCAGGGCAGAGGCGGCAGGTCCAGTTACTGCCCCTGCAAAGAGAACTGCTGCGAGGTGGGCACAGCCCCCTATTAGACACCGGAGAGTCTCCCCAGCCCGCACCCTTCACACACACCCAAAGGAAACCCAGCTTCATCCCTTCCACTGCTCATGGAACAGCTTTTTCCATTTTGCTTCTGAAAGAGGGAGAGAAGGAGGGAAAAACTTCTCTTTTTTTTTTATTTTTCAAAGAAAGGCTCAACTTTCCATCTTTTGGCTGCATCGGCGAAACAAGAGGTTTCGGGGGAAAAAAATCCGCAAAAAGCAGTTTAAAAAGAAAAAAAAAAAGAAAAAAAAAAGGCAAAGCCATTCCTTCCCCACCAGCAGCACTTGTTCCTTTTTTGGCCCATTCTAAAAACAAACAAGGACACGTACAAAAATAGAAAAATAGTAGGGAAAAAGTCCTCAGGAACCTGCAGAAAAAGCCCTGGGAACCTCCCACGTTGCCAATGACTCGGCTTGCCGCTACCCTTCTCTCTAAAGAGACAGCAAATAACACAAATGAGGGGTACCAGGAGTGATTATTAGGTAATTAGGTAATAATTGTTAGGTAGCAGGGATTATTGGTAACGCCAAACAAGGCTTTGACGCCACCATGGTCAGGAGCGAGCCAGACCCTTCGCTGGTGGAGCTGGATGTGGGTGGGGACTTTTCCCCTCTGCAGGTTAAATCTAAGTCATGAATGTTAAAATTACAACCGCGAAGGAGTGATTTGAATTGAAAATCCTGGGAAAAGCTTCAGCTGGATAGAAAATGGGATGGGTTTGGTGCCTCTTGTTTTGACTGTCGCCACCCGGTGCAAGCGGCCACCAAGCAAGACCGGGGGGAAGAGGCAGAGCCGTCGGCGCGGGGTGCCGCACCGATGCCGAGCAAAACCTGCCTGCGGCGTTTCCAGCCCGCCCGGAGGCAGCTTTTATCCGCTCCAGTAAAAATTCCCCTACAAGCTCTCTGTTTCCCGGAGCTCGCAGGTAGATGGAGAGCGTCTCCAGGATACGTTTTGGCCTTCAAAATAGAGATGTTTATTACTGTTTAGGAAGATGGAGGAGAATTGTCAAGGCTCTTTTTTTCTTCCCCCCCGCTGAATTTGGCACGAAAAGAGATCGAGATTTCCAGGAAATTCTGTAGCTTTGACTTCTAAAGAAAAAAAACCAACTTGGCAAGCGATGGTTCCATAATAACGCCTAATTGCTTTTGGTATTTTGAAAATAAAATGATTAAATGTGCATGTGTAACACAATCTGCAAACTGGCTACTGAGCACGAAAGAAGAACCTTTGGGGTTTTCGCTAGACCCTGCGCGTACCCGAACGTGGGGTTACCGGGCTCCCGGTAACGGCGGAGGAGACGTGGCACCGTTGACTCTCCGCACCAGCGCCCGGGCTCGCGCAGCCTGGTCTTGGCGCCGGGTTTTGCTGCCTGGGCGTTGTCACCGTCGCCCCCCTGTGTCACCCCCAGCAGGGCTGGCCGTCCCCGGCGCCCGCGGGCCAGCACCGTGCCACGCGCCCTCTCGTGCGATGCTCTTGCTGCGGTGCGACCTTGGCATTTGGTAAATGCCACCCGCCCGTTTTTGCCAGGGGCAAGCTGCTTTTCTTTTTGCTTATTATTTTGGGTTTTATTTTCCTGTGTGTAAGAAGGTTTTCCCTATTTTTAGCCGGAACGCAGATATCATTAAGGTTTACTTCCCCTCCTTGTCTTTGTAGTAATTGTAGGTGACGAATGCGTCTGAGCTGGGACAGGGCCAAATTCAGCTCCGGCGTAAACAGACCCTTTGAAAGCACAGAATTTTCTCCCCATCCATCCCCGCATTCTAATTCCTTAATTAGAGACACCCCAGCGTCGAAACCCACGGGCTGGATCCTGCTTCTTTAACCCCGTTGAGGTCAATGTCGTCTTGGGGCGAAGGTGTTGATTTGTGCAAGGGCACGTCCTCGGCTTTACGGTGCGGGGGACGTTTTGGGGGGGACGTGCCCGCCTCAGGCAGCTGCCCATGTTCCCCGTCCCCACTGCCAGAGCTCAAACTGTCCCGATTGTGTTTTCAGACGTTAAGAAAGAAAGGTTTTAACGGCTGTGACAGCCCGGAGCCCGACGGCGATGACTCGATAGACCAGAGCCCCTTGATGGAGGATAAATACCGTAAAGGCAGCGAGGATCTGGATATCCTGTTCAAGCGATACGGTGTAAGTACCTGCCCCTTGGCCAGAAAACCTTCATTATATGTTCTTTTTTGTTTTGTTTTTCTTCTGTTCGATTTCCCTCCAACCTCGTCCCCTCATCCCTCCCCGACACCCTCCCCGTGTCCCCCCCCCCCAAAACGTAACAGGCGCTGAACAAGAAGCACAGGGAGTGCGAGAGCCCGGAAGGGGATGAAGTGTTTGCGTTGACCCCGCAGACGGAGGAGAAATATAAAAAGATTGATGAGGAGTTTGATAAAATGATGCAGAGTTACCGGCTCGCAGTGAGTAGCTGGTGGTCTGCAGCCCCCCCTTGCCCCTCCCCGGATGCCTCCAGGGGACTGGGGCGGGGATTTTGCATGGCTTTGCTTCGGAGCCGTGCTGTGCCTTGGGAGCCGATGCACGCAGCCCCCCGCAGCCCCGAATGCACCCCAGGTCTGATGGGTGAGATGCACGAGGGGCCTTGAGGGTCCCTCCTGTTTCCCACCCGGAGAAGCAGGAACAACCCTTGGGAAAACCGCTCCCGTTAGCTCTGGCGTTCCTGAGCCTCTTTGGCTCTGGCTGGAGCCAATATTGGCTGTTCTCCCCTCCTTTGCTGCAAATACTGGGTTGGGGCTGCCTTTTTTGCCCCCTTTCCCCCCAAAAAGGGCTCTTTGCCTGGGTTAAGACCCCAGCGTTCATGCGAGCGGGCGGCAGGTGCTGACCCCTCACGTCCCTGCAAGACTCAGCCTGGTTTGGGCTATTCCACATTAATTCCCCCCAAATCCACTGAGCCCTCGGGGCAGCTGGTGGCCGTGGCAGAAATCCAGGGAGGTTTTAGCCTGTGATCCCGGAGCCGTCACCGGGGTGGCATCAGGACAGTGCTGAAAGGGATTTGTGTCAGGAGACGGGAGGAGGAGGGGGACACATTTCAAATTAGTTGTTAGTTCAAGGGAGCAGAGACTATTGATGCAGGCAAGGCTTCTTCGGAGGGATTAGCCCCGAGTCGCTGCAGCCATAATTAACGCTGCCAGGAGCAGAAAGGAGGCTCATTTTCAAGGGCTGGATGCAGCACTGCAAAAATTACACCACCACCACCCCCCCCCCAAAACAAAAATCTGTCCTTCTGTGCTTTGCAAGCCCCCACAAGTTAAAAGTCTGGCTTTTCTTGAGAACTGGGTCTTGTGAAATCCACAGCTCTTTATTTTGCTGACTCAGCAGGTGAGCGCTGCATCGCTCCGGGAGCCTCCCAAGGACCCCAAAATCAGCATCTCCATCCCCTGCATCTTGGCGGGGGGAGGTGGGTGGCTCCCCCAAGCCCTGGGGAGGTGAAGCAAAACGGGGTGCCGGCAGTGATGGTTGCTTGCAGCTGTGCTGCGGCAGCAAGCTCATCCCTCCGGGGTGAGTTTAGTGCAGGATTAGCTCCTGCGAGGCAGGCTCTGCCTTGTCCTCCCAGAGGTTCCTCCCTGGTTTCACTAGCGGGGGGCAGGTTTCCAGCCTTCCAGGGCTTGCGTGGGGTGGGGATCCGGCCCCAGCTGGACACGCACCCCCCTGCTGCCTCGCACAAGCCCTGCCACCGGTGCAAAATAGGTCAAAAAGCTGGCAAAGCTTTACCCTTGGTGCAAAACAACCTTAGAAAGCAGGGACTGCTTAGCATCTGTATTTTTCTGCTGCAAAGGGAGGGCTCCAAGCAGGCTCCCATCGCCAGGGGCGGCAGCCAGACGTGCCGTGAAGGAACAGTCCATGCCCTAAAGTAATTTTGGCTGGTGGCATTCAGGTGCTGGGCGCTTCGTAGTCAGGGCGTAGCATCTGGCTCTCTGACTAAACCTCCCTGTGCAGCAAGGGACTGAGTGGTGCAGGTGGAGTGTGTGCACTTGAAGAAGATGCTTTTTCCTTTTTAACCAGCTGGGTTGGTTTTGTGTGTGACAAGAACTAACCAGACTCGGCGGCCGGGGAAGCTTAACAACAGCCTTGTTCGCTCAAGAGAGGCCTTGGCGTGGCTTCTGCATTTGGTGTTTGTAATCACTTTTAATGAAAACAGAAATCATTGAGGTTTGGCTGATGTGTGCATCTTCTCCCCCAGATTTTGGACTGATGTGCGAGCTGCCTTTCCTAGTTGTGCCCTCCCTGGGGCGAGGGGGTGGACCTGGGACCGCTTAGCTGGTGGCCTGGGTGTGCATCTCGCTGCACGCCGGGGCAGCGTCAGCCTGACGCTTGTTTGAAGATGCAGTGGGATAGATACGGATTAAAAGCCAAACTCTGCTCTCCGGTTGGCGTACCAACCTCCCGGCTTTATCACGGCATTGCTTAAGATGCGGTGCACGGGGGTTAGCTTTGCCTTTCCCAGGAACATGCACGCACACAGACACATTTGCAGTGATTTATTACACAACGCTGCTTCGGTGTTCATGCAGCGCCCAAGAAGCCTTCCCCCGCCCGGTTTTGCAGCCATGCAGAACAAGCTCCCGGGGCCGAGCAGAGGGAGGGCTCTGCATTACAGCTCTCCCCGGCAGCGTGTAAAGGTCTGGGAAACGCCGAGCCCAGTCCCTTTGAACAGCAGGCTGGTGGCCCTCGGAGCGGTGCTGCGGCGCAGGCTCACAGCCGCCGTCCTCTGAGCTTGGCTGCAGCCACGGGATATCTCTGAAGGACGGGATGCCCTTGAGAGGCCGGTGGGGAGGGTTTCCAGCAGCGAGGCGTGGGTGAGCACCGTCCCACTCCTTCCTTCCGTCCTCTCCTCTCCTCCAAAAGAAAATCGCCCATCTAGGAGCAGGTTTCTGGAGGGGAGGGGCTGCAGGGCAGCAGCCCCTGCCCAGCTGCGAGGCAGGGGATGCTCGGCTCCCTCTGCCCTCGCCGGTGCAGCCCGCGGGGTCCCAGCTCCGGCCCCGCGCCGCTCCCGTCCAGCGCCGGGCTGCTCTGCCTCTCCGGCCTTGAACAAATTAAAGTGGGACTTTAGCAAAGCCCCTGCTAAAGCCTCTAAGCAGGTGCCTGCTCCTGTTAACGAAGAGCAAATCAGTGACATAAGACAGACGGCTAGGATAATCACGGCGAGTCTGGCTCCAGCGGGGACGCTGGTAGGTGAAGCTGGTCTTCGACCTGCGGCCAAGGATAGGGCTTTAGCGATGCTCCTGCTTCCCTGGGGACAGCTCCTCCTCCTTCCCAGCGGCTCCTGGAGGTGCCAGGGTGGATCCCAGTGTCACCCAGCGGCTGCGCGGAGCAAAACGAGCGTTTCCCAGATGCTCGGCTACCGGCAGCAGCACCAGCCCGAACTGGTGATCCTCTGCCAGCTCCTTGGGAGGGCTCTTCCCATCCCACTGGATGACGAACAGCCTCGTAAAATCCCTGCGGGCCGCTTGGCCCCTGCGGTGGGACGAAGGGCAGCTCGGCCGCTCTCGGTGCTGGTGGGGGCAGACCACCATGCTGCTGCCCGTCTTGATGCTTTGGGGTGTTCCCGGCCACCTCTCCGCAGGCTGCCCTGAAAACACTGGGGGTAAATAAATACGGCCTGGAAACGAGAGCAAAGCAACTGGCTGCAAAGCTTTGATGTGTCCGAGTGGACAGCTCTTCCCAGTCTTCCCTGGTGGGCTCCGGGCTCCGGCACATCCCTTCGAGGCACCAGCGTGGGCAGGGTGCAAGCACAGCAGTGCAGGTCATCAGTGAAACGGGGGCTCGGGGGGCCCGGGACCGTCCCCCCTTTTTCAGCAGTGGGGTGTTGCTGCTGCTGCGAGGCAGGATCAGGCCCGCTCTTGCGAAGCGAGGAACTTCACCCCTGCTCCTCGCCCAGCATCGCCGGCTCCCCTTTACCCCTTGCTCTCTGTTCAGTCCGCAGTGCCCGCTCCGAACTTCGCCATGCCCGTGACGGTGCCGGTGACCAACCAAAACACGCTGCAGTTCAGCAACCCGGGCAGCTCGCTGGTGACCCAGTCCCTGGTGACCTCCTCTCTGACGGACCCCCGGCTCCTCTCGCCGCAGCAGCCGGCGCTGCAGAGAAACACCGTGTCCCCGGGGCTGCCGCAGAGGCCGGCCAGCGCAGGTGAGCGATGCCGTGGTCCTTCGCACCCCCTTGCTACTCGTCCCGCCTGCGAGAGCCTTGCTGGGCGTGCAGCACTGAGCACGGGGCATCCCGGGAGGCAGGGGACGCCCCTGCTGCCTCCATCCCCTGCATCCGTGGGTGGCCGGAGCAGCCCGGAAGGCTTGTTGCCCATGGGTGCTTGTTCCTGCCCTCCTGCCAGAGGTCGATGCCGCCGGTTTGTGCCTTGGCCTCAAGCTGGGGGTGACACCCCCCCGCCTTACCAAGGTCTTTCCGAGAGCTGGATCCCTGCAGGGATCTGTTTCGAGGTTGGGCAGCGCAAGGAGATGAGTCACCCGGCGCCGTTCCCAGGCTTGGGGGTGGCTGCCGGCATCCCGCTCGCCGGTGGCACTCCGGTGACACGGGACTGCTGCCTAAAAAGGGCTTTTCTGAGTTGGGCTGTGCCGGTTGCAGTTGGTCGCCGAGCGATTACTCATGCGGATCTGCTGACAGATCGGAGGGAACAGTCGTTTCCAGCGGGGACCGGCGATGGGTGGCGGAGGGCAGGCTGGGGGAGAGGAGCTCGTCACCCGTGTCCCCTGCAGCGGCGGGGGACAACGACGACGTGTGACCACAGCCCGGCTCTCCCACAGTGCGATCATAAATAATAATAGCGTGCAGAAAGCCCCTGCCTGCTATTTTGGTTGTCACAGATGGTCTGTAAAAATCGCACGGGCTGCAAATGGCAGAGCCGGGGAGCGAGACCGGCCGGACATCTGGGTGGTGGGCACTCGGCTGCAGCCCCCGGGGCTGTGAGAGCTCAGGGGGGGACTTTGCAAAGGGGCTGGAGGGGTGGGAGAAGGGCTGGGAGGTGCCTCCAGAAGCAGGTTGGGTGGCTGGATCGGAGCAAGCAGAAAGGTGCCTGGGCCACGATGCAATAGGAGCCATGGTTCGAAGCTGGCTTGTTTGCTTACTGCCCTCTCCACGTGGTCTCGGGGGTGGCTCGAAGCACTCAGACACCACGATGAGGCCCCCAGACCTCAGGGAGAGAGGTCTTTCTGCTCTCGGACTGGGCCCGAAGAGCAACGTCTCGCTCCAGGCTGAGCGGCAGACCCTCCTCGGGCACGGACAGCCGCAGCTCCGGCTGCAGGGATCTCCCCTGCCCTCTCACAGGCCCCTCTGCCGAAAAAAAAAAAAAAAATAAGAGACTTTGTTGTGCTGCAGAATCTGCTGGAGGCTCGCCGTTGCCATCTCGTTCGCCGTTCGTTTGAAGGGGGATAATTTCGTGGTTGCGAGCGCAGAGGTGTTCCAAGTCCGGCCATCTGCGTCTCATTCACTCGCTGCCTGGGACACGGAAGAAATCCTGTTTATAGGAGCCAGGCCCTTGCATGTTAGAAGGACTTTTTTTTTTTTTTCCCCCTAATTTTTTTTTTGTAGCGATGCACTGAGAGCCGAGCGCTGCGGCGTTGTTTCCAAAGCAAATGCAGAGCATTGGGTCGGTATCGTGGCGCTGGCCGCTGCCGGCTGCTGGGGGATGGCGTGGGAGAAGGGCGGCCAAGGACTGGGGTCTGCATCCCTCACCTAAGGGGGTGAGCCCGCCTCGGCAGTGCGGGCGCTGGGGCCTGGGGTGCCAGTGGGGTCCCACAGCACGGCACAGCCCCCAAATCCCGCTGGTGTCCCTCCTCCGGGACTTTGTATCCCCATCCCTTGAAGGGGGGATGCTGCGGTGCGACGGCTGCCACATTTTGGGGGTCATCTTGCCCTTTTTCAAGCTGTAAAATATTTTTGGGACCACCGCCATCCCCGAGCACGCTCCCACGTGGGGAGCAAAGACGCTTCCCTGCACGGCAGCGGCTCAGCCCTCCAGCACTCTTCCAGCTTTCAGGGGCTCGCTGCAAGCCCAGACCGAGAGCTGGGGGCTGGAAAAAAGGTTTCTGTCTCAGGTTTCTCCATCTGGGGTGAGAAGGGTTGGGCAGTGGTTAGAGGTGGGGTTTGGGATCGGAGGCTTGTCGTTCCCCTGTCCAGGGCTCTGGGATGACTGCGGTCGCAGCTCCAGAGCCTCCGTGCCGGCTGTTGGCCGAAATCACTGCCTGTGGCATGGCCAGGCAGCCTTGGGCTGTGAATAGGTGGCTTTCAGAAATAACTCAGAACAAGGCAGAAAAAAAAAAAATCTTCTTGCAGGCGAGGCAAAACGTTCAGCTTATTGGGGATAAAAAGGCCTCTGGTACGGTTTTTCCCGGCACGGCGGGGAGCGGCGGCGCTTTCCAAGCGTTGGGACCGTGGGAGGCCGAATTGTAGCAGCGTCCTGGCAGCGCGGGGATGGTTTCCATTCGGTGTGAACATTACAGGGGAGATAGTGTTTCACGTCTTGCTGCTGGGGCTCTCTTCCCCGGCAGCACCGGCCCCGTGTCCCCCAAAGGGGGCCTTGGAATAAAATAGCGGCAGTGTTTTCCAAGCCGCCTCCTTTGGAGCGGGCTCCTGTGCTGCCTGGCTCCTGCCCAAAGGAAACGGATCTGCCTGGATAATGTTTCCCAACCTGATCACCAGGAATGCTGCTCATTTTGCCCAGGACTTTCTCCCCAGGAAGGCAACACCGCTCATTTTCCTCTGCCTTCCTCCCTCATGCTCTCCCTCTTCCTCCCCCCCAAAAGGAGGGATGCTCACCCTGTTCCCAAGTGGACGATGACCCCGTGTTTCCAATTGCTTTGCAGGGGCGATGCTCGGGGGAGACCTGAACAACACGAACGGAGCCTGCCCGAGCCCCGTGGGTAAGTGAGGAGCTGCTGCCTTTTGGCAAGCGCCGTGGGCACCGGGACCGGCGCCCTGGGCTCTGTTTGCCACTCCTGCCCTTGGTTTCCCCACGTGTAACGTAGGATTTTGCTGCCCTGTTTGGCGCCGTCGGTTGATGGAGAAGCTCTAGGGAAGATTTTGCTGCTGTTGGCAGCAGGGGGGTTTGGCACGTGGAGCTCCAGGCCAGTGCCTTTGCTGGGGGCTGCTGGCTTCAGTGGAGACCCCAGAGACTGCGGCAGGGGCGTGCTGTGTGTGTGCCCCAGGGGCCAGCGTCTCCCCTGGGTCCTTGGGGGAGCTGCAAATCAAGGAGGCAACTGAGATGGCTACTGAGGACCATGGTTCGGGCAGCTCTGGGTTTAGCTCCCTGCGCTGCAACCAGTTCCTCCCCTGACCTCGGGTGAGTCACTTAACACCTGATTCCTCGTTGCACTTGGGCCATATAAAGGAACTTTACTGCAAGGAAAAAAGCTCATTAAGGTCCTTTTCCACTGTGAGAGCCTCAGTGCTAACGAGGCTCAGACCTTGTGGCGTAGCTCCCCAGCTATAAAATGCGCTAATAATACCTCCTTCCCTCCGGTCAGCCTCCGCTGTCTGCAGGGTGAGGGCTTTGGGGCCGGCGCTTGCGTAGGTACAACCCAAAAGCCAGCGACGGCCCCTGGGTCCCGCCGGGAAGCAGCTGCCGCTGCCGGCATCTCTGCTGCAGGCTGGGGCCGGGTGGGCTGCGGTCCAGGGCTTAGTGGGGTGGATGCCATCCATCCCCAGGCGAGGCAGAGCGGGGAAGGCAGCCTTGCACCCGGAGCCTGGCTTGGCCCCACCTCGGGGGCTTTTTGCGGTGGGGTTCCAGCCGACAGCACAGAGGAGGAGTGTGGAATTTGGCGTTGCCCCAGTTAAAACCAAATTGGAGCCCGGGTCCCGCCGGTTGTGCGGACGGGGCTGGTCCAGACACGGTTCTGCAGCGCTGCAGCCACCCATCCCCATCCCCTGCGCCACGGCCATTCCCAGAAATAACCTTTTCCCTGTGCCGGGCAGGAGCCGTGCCAGCACCGGAGCTATTTCTGCCTGGCTGCACCTCCAGAGCAAACCCTGCCAGGGCAGCTTGTGGGGCTGCGTGTCCCCCAGGACCTTGCAGTGCCCGACACGGAGCTTTGCTGCTCCTTCGAAGGCAGAGGGAAGGGGCCGTGGTGCCGTGGCCCCCAGCTACCTTCGCGGCCCCTTTTCCCCCCAAGGCCGCCCCCACGTCAGCTGTTGGGAGCAGCCGCCACGGCGCGGAGCTTGGCAGGGCCCATGAATGTCAGCATTGACGTCACCGGAGCATTCCCTGCGTTCCTGCCGCCGCTCCAGGAAACGGGCGTGAGGAGCAGGGACAGCCCGGCCGCAGCCAGCCCCGCACCCCCGCCGTGCCCGGACCCCTGCCATCCCCAGGGTGCCCCGTGCCGGCTGTAGGAGGGGAGCATGGCTCTGGCACCGTGCTTGCGGTTTTCAGGTACCTGGGACACCTCTTCCTCCTCCTCCTCCTCCTCCTCCTCCCCTGCAATCTCTGCAGCACCAGAGCTATCACCTGCTGCCTCTGAGTCATCAGCCTCCGGGTGCCTCTGGCCGGATCCTGCAGCGATGCGGGCTGTGTCCCCGCATCCTGCCTGCGTGCCACGGCGTGCGCCATCCCTGGCGCCCACCCCGCCGGCCCCATCGCGGGGGATGCCGTGCCCTGGCCCTCCCCGGCTTTGCGAGGGCACGGGGTGCTGCCAGGCTCAAACTGACACCAGGGTGGGGCAAAGGCAGCCTGGGGTACCCCGCTTTTGGACCCCTCTTTTGGGGTCGGCGCTATCCCGAGATCCTAGCGGGAGTGCAGCCAGCTCGTGGGGGTGGCCGGTTCCAGGCGGGGGGGACTCCTGCGATGGCAGCGCCCGAGGCCCCCTGCCAGGGAAGCCCCTTCAGGGGTGAGTGGCAGCGCTGGGACCCAAACCCGCTTCCCTCCAGCAGCGGGGCCACCCCGCTCCGCACCCCAACTGATGTGCACGGTAACGTGGCGTGCCTCAAAGTGGCACTGCCGTGATGGCCACGTGTGCATCCGTGTCGGTGCCACCTTGGGAAGGAGAATATCAAGGGGTTTAACGATTCTTTTGGCTTTGCCTCCGTCGGCTTTTGCACGGCCACCGGCACTGCGGGTAGCGAAGGTCACCTGGGGAATTTTATGCACCTTTGTTGTTAATAAATATAAAAGCCAGTGGCCTTGCAAGCGAGATGCATGTAGTTCACGGTGTGTAGAGGTCCCCAGGACCTGATGCACCAGGCACATGCCTTATGCACGGCTGCTCACGGTGGTTTGGGACTGGGAGGACACCTTGCTGGGGCCAGGGAAGGCAGTCCCCTCCCTCAGGCAGGGACACAGATACAGGATTGCAAGAGGCGCTGCCAGCCCGCAGCAGCCCAGCCACCACGGGCATCCCTGATGGGCAGCCCCCAGGCACCCGCTGGGGAAGCATCTCACCCCCGGCAGCATCGGTGGGATCAGCCCCGCGGCTCCCAGGGTGCGAGGCCGTGCCCGTGCCTGGTTTACCCCGTCACCGATGGGTCCGGCCCCGGGACAGCTCTGGGAGAGGCAGCGGCTGGTGCTCGGCCCCCGATGAGCACACGCCACGGCTGCGGCGTCACTGCCGCCAGCCGCCTGCTGAAATGCAGATGTAGCGCAATGGTAGATGTGATTAATAATGCAATCAGCGACCTATTTTTCCCGGTCTAACGTGCAATGAATATGAGGGCTGAATCCTGGTGATTGCTAAACGCCTTTCTATCTTTGGGGCCTATTCATAAAAAAAAAAAAACCCTCATCAGAACAGTAATCTGATCCAATTTATTCCTTTCCTGATGTTCATCAAATCTTTTCCTTTTTAAATTTTTTTCTTCCTTTCCTTTCTTCTTTTTCTCCCCCCCCCCCCCCGCCCTCTTTGCACATAAAATCCTTAAGTGGGGCAGCAGGAGGAGGAGGAGGGAACCTCAGATCTTCAAAGGGGCAGTGGGATCAGTGAACCAAGTCCTCGCTCTGCCACAGCCCCTTTTCGCTGCTCCGGTACCATAAAGAGACCTTAAAAGTGAACGTAACAGTAATTATCCCCCCCTTGCTAGGGCCCCAGTACCCTGCCAGAGCAGCAGAAAGAGGCCTCGCTGCAAATCAGG
>WEKW01000331.1:219-12853 GCA_013389905.1 Sula dactylatra
TCTAAGAAGGTGACACAGCTGACAGCCCAGCTGAAGTGCCTCTACACCAATGCGCATAGCACATGCAACAAATGAGTAGCTGGAAGTCACCATACTGCTAGAAAGCTACGACCTAGTTCTCATTACTGAAACTTGGTGGGATCAACCCCATGACTGGAGTATGGCTATCAATGGCTACAAGCTGTTCAGAAGGGACAGGTGAGGAAAGAGGAGCAGACGTGTTGTCCCCTATGTCAAGAAATGGATAGAGTGTGAAGAGCTGTCTCTGAAGACTAGCCACAAGCAGGTTGAAAGCTTATGGGTAAGAATTAAAGACCAAGGCAACAAAGGGAACATTGTGGTTAGTGTCAACTACAGGCCATCCGATCAAGGGGAGCCTATTGATGAAGACTTCTTACTCCAGCTACAGGAAGCATTGCACTCACAGGCTCTCATCCTGCTGGAGGACTTCAACCACCCTGACACCTTCTAGAAAAGTAGCATGGCAAGCTATAGGCAATCCAGATGACTTCTGGAGTACATTGAGGATAATTTCTTAAGCCAGGTAATAGACAGCCCTACCAGAGGGGATGCGACACTAGACTTGTTGGTCACAAACATAAGTGAGCTAATCAGTGATGTCAAGACTGGAGGCAGCCTGGGCTGCAGTGATCATGCACTGGTGGAGTTTGCAGTCCTGAGGGATACGGGTCAGGTGAAGAGTAAAGTCAGGACCCTGAATTTTTGGAAAGCAAAATTCCAGCTGTTCAAGGAGTTAGTCAATAGGGTCCCCTGGGAAACTGCCTTCAGCGACCAGAGAGCAGAACAGAGCTGGCAGATATTTAAAGGTGCTTTCCATGTAGTCCAAGAGCTCTCAATCCCCAGGTGTAAGAAATCAGGGAAGGAAGGCAAGAGACTGGCATGGATGAGCCAAGACCTGCTGGTCAAACTGAAGGGCAAGAAGGAAATGCACAGGCAGTGGAAGCAGGGACAGGTATCCTGGGAAGAGTATAGGGACACTGCCCAATTGTATAGGGATGGGGTCAAGAGGGCCAAGGCACAGCTGGAGCTGAAATTCACAAGAGATGCAAAGAATAATAAGAAGAGCTTCTACAGGTATGTCAGCCAGAAAAGGAAAGTCAAAGAAAGCATACCCCCACCTGATGAACACAACTGGCAAACTGGTAACAATGGATGAGAAGGCTGAGGTACTCAACAACTTCTTTGCCTCAGCCTTCACTGGCAACCTCTCTTCCCACACCTCTCAAGTGGAGGGAGCTCAAGGCAGGGACTGAGGGAGCAAAGTGCCACCCACTGTGAGACAAGATCACATTCGTGACCACCTGAGGAACCTGAACATACAGAATTTTATGGGACCTGACAAGATACTCCCAGAGTCCTGAGGGAATTGGCTGCTGTAGTTGCCAAGCCACCCTCCATGATATTTGAAAAGTCATGGCAGTCAACTGAAGACCCCAGAGACTGGAAAAATGGAAATATTGCACACACTTTTTAAAAGGGTAGAAAGGAGCACCCTGGGAACTACTGACCCATCAGCCTCCCCTCTGTGCCTGGGAAGATCATGGAACAGATCCTCCTAGAAACTATGCTAAGGCACATAGAAGACAGGGAAGTGATCCGAGACAGCCAGCTTGGCTTCACCAAGGGCAAGTCTTGCCTGACCAACCTAACAGCCTTCTGTGATGGGGTGAGTACATCAGTGGACAAAGGAAGAGCTACAGATGATATCTATGTGGACTTCTCTAAGGCCTTTGACACAGTCCCCCACAATATCCTTCTCTTTAAATTGGAGAGATACTGATTTGATGGATGGACTGTTTTGTGGCTGAGGAATTGGCTGGATGGTCACATCCAGAGAGTAGTGGTCAACAGCTCAATGTCTGCTTTGAGATCAGTGATAAATGGTGTCCCTCAGGGGTCTGCACTAGGGTTGGACTAGGTGACCTTTAAAGGTTCTTTCCAACCCAAACTTTTCTATGATTCTTTTTGCCAGTTTTGTCAGCAGTAATGAACCCACTTTATTAGCCAAGTATCAAGAATTTAAACAAACAGAAGAAAAATATTTCAGGAATGCTGAAACTTCAGGGTGAAATTACTACCCAAGACCAGCTGAAGCCCATGAATACTTTTAGTGAAGTAAAACTGCATTTTTCTATAAATAAACCATTCTCTCAAAAATCCTGCTGATCCTGACAAACATCTCTGTGTCCCTGCACCATGTCGTCCATCCAGATAAACACCATTCTGCATTTCAGAATCTTTCTTACCTGAATTATCTGGGGTTTGTAAGAATGGAGATAGTACAAAAAAAATATCAATGCATGAAGTAAGAAGATATTTAGAAAAAGAAAGGTTTCCCTGTCCAAATAAAGTTAATATTATAGAAATTAAGTTACTCTCTACTAGCAATAAAAAAGCAAAGTTCTTTTAGTATTTTGGCAACAGTTTAATTGCTGTTTAATCTGGTTCCTATTAGTTCCACACAGTGTTTCCTCCTCCTATATGATTTTTTTTATTAATCTAAACATATCTTTCTTGTTTAAGAAGAATATTCCCTTCCCAAGTCCTTTGTAATTCTGCTATTTAAACTGTATCATGGAGTGTGGGGGGAGGGGGGGGTTTCTAAAAACACTCCTTTTACAAAGCCCTAGCAGTTTTTAAAATTAAAATTAGTCAAAAGCTAAGCTAACTATCAGCTAAATCACACTGTCAATCACCACCAAGACAATCATGATTTTAATCTGGTCACATTTATGCTTGTATCCAACTTTATCCCAGTATGCCACTACAATTTCATTATCAGGGCACACAGAACCAGAGGCTGTCATGCACAGCAGGCTTCAAGGTACAACACATTGACACCTTTATATGCATGCAGCTAGGTATCTATCCCAAACAGCTGCCTGCCTGCACAGCCCCTGTTCTTGCTCTTCTTGCCAGAGAGTCAGAGCTTGCACAATTTTTCAGCTCCCAGAAGAGACAGTAGCTGCCTTCTGCAAGGCAAGGCAAGGATTAGTAAGTTTGGTTCTCTGGGATTTCCCTCCAGCTGTGTCCCAGACCAGCCCTCTCTCCTCCTGAAACAGGAGGAAGACCTGCTGCTGGAAGAAGAGGTGAATGTAGGCAGCTATGAGGTGCTTGTGAATGCCAGATACAAGATGAAAGAGAAGGTGGATAGGGAAGCAGCAGAAGAAACAGATTCACAGAAAAGAGAGAGAATATACACCCCTGTCCTTCCTCTCAGGGATCTCTGAAATCACCCAGTATATTCCAAATCTCTAATAACTGCCCCTTCTCCCAGGGTCATAAGTCTTTCCACCATGTTGCTAGCACAGGATTGATTTTGTCTGCTGGGAAGTTTTGAGTCAGCTCTGAACCTGAAAAAGAAAGCATACCACTTAATACTGTCCTGGTACAAGTAATACTGGCCACAGCCAGTCCAGAATGCAGAGTCCTCATTTGTAAAGAATCATCCAGTCTTCAGAAGCTGCCACAATGGCATGGGTCCCCCAAAAAAGTGACAGCAGGAATCTCTTCTAAAGAGAAAAATATGGTACAAGAAAAAAAACTCAAATATTTCTATTCACAGTGCACTCCCACCAAGCCCAGTATATCTGTAGGAGAACATTTGTAAAACTTATTCCATACTATGACTGTGGATATTAAATAACCCTCTGAGATGAGAGAGCACTGAGCTTCTGCAGAGTTGTCTACAGACCCAGGCAGGAAACATTTGCTTACACTAGGCTTGTTTGTTCTCACAAAACCATAATGATTAGAATTTTGCATTTTCTTAAGTGCAAAATAGGGTTCTGATGCAATTCAGGTATAGAGCTCTAGACATGCAGCTAATATTTATGCATGAATCCAAAGTCAATTCTGTGCTTGTTTCCAGAAATGGATGTTGCCAATTTTTTTCTCCTCAAGCTTACCTGATTTGAAAAAAGTTATGGCTCCAGCTGGTTTTTGGCACAACACTTAACTATGCACCTAACACCTGTTCCGTACTAGTCATTTCTTGTCCCGTTTTTCATGGAAGAGACATTAAAAAAAAAAACAAAAAAAACAAAAAAAAACCACCACTATTATTTTGGTGATTATAGCTTGGTGTCATGGCCACCTTCAAAACAAACAATTGTCCCAGCCAAAAGCACATATATCATTATTAATATATTGAGGTTTGCCATAATGGAACATACTCCAGCAATCTATTAATCTGTGGCCTCCAGGCTCCCTTCTTGTAAGCAGCAAATACTTGTGCTGTGAAATGGAGACCAAATTTGGGCCTGTGCATAAAGGTATGCTCAACCTCATTTTTAGAACCCAACTCTAAAATTTCAATCCTCAGACTTATCATTTCGTTGACATCCAGTCTGGAAAGAACCTGAACTACCTGGGCATCTATTAACTTGCCACAAAAACACTCTTATGTAAATGTAAGGGTTCAGGCAGTGATATCAAATTCTGAGGTCACCAAACTACTCAGTGTATAATAATACACTGATCCATGTTGCTTGCAAATACTGGTTTGTTAATGGGAGAAAGAGCAGGTTTAATCCACATCTTACTCAGCAGCACAGTAGCTCCAGGAATCATCTGTGTATGAAAGACAGATTCGAATTCTCCTTTCCTAAATAGAACAGGCATTTGAACTTAGTTTTTCCCACAGACAGGAAAGGTGAGCGAACCTTGAGGATATCAAGTGTTCAGACGTGGTCAGCCTCTCACAGTCATGTTGCTCCATTTTACATAAAGCTCATAGATATCTACAGAAGAAAGAATGACTCTATAGCATGTTGATTTGGGCATACAGTTACTGTTATGTGGAAGATCTGGAAGACAGTGTGAAGCCAAGAGATTTTGCCTTGGATGATGACCTACTAGACATGGGCATAAAGGAATGGGTCTAGTGGAGGGCCACTAAGATGGTCAATGGCTGAAGCACACAAAATATGAGAAGCAGAGAGAACTGGTTTATTCAGCCTTCAGAAAGGAAGGTTAAGGGGAGACCATATCGCTGTCTGTAAATGCCTGATCAGAAGACATGAAGACAGAGCCAGATTCTTATTCTCAGAGGTGCTCAGTGGTAGGACAAGAGACCACAGACTTGGGTTGGAACATGGGAAATTACAATTAGATGTAAGGATTTATTTTTTGTTTATACCATGGGGGTGGTCAAACACTGCAACACAGCCCAGAAAGGCTGTTGAATCTCCATCCCTGGCGGTGTTCAGGAAAGAACTGGACACAGCCTTGATCTCATCAGACCTGCTCTGAGCAAGGGGCTGGGCTGGCTGATCTCCAGAGATCCCTACCAACCTAACATGCTATGGTTCAGAACCCAGGCTGACAGAAATAGGGTAGAGCTGGAATATTTTCCCCTAGGGAGGCTCTCCTTCCACCTCAAGCTCCGTTTCCCCCCCTCTTAAGACCAAGCACTCTCCATTTTAACTTCTTTTGCTAGGCTGACATGCCCCACTCCACCCCAGGTCTATAGGCCCTTCAAGCTTTATGGGGTTTGTCCTTGTCACAGGCCTTTCAAAATTTAAAGTTCAGAAGTTTCTCTTCTTATCTTCAGATGTAATGAGAGACATTTATATCAATAGTTTGAGGGCCCTGAGTGCACTTCTAGATCCTGACAAATTGCAAAGAGCCATGCCCAGAAACAAATTAGTAGATAAAGAAAATAAAGACAAATATTACAAAACCTATACGATATATAAACCACAAACATATATACACATAAACCTGAAGCATATCCTCCCCATGCTTTGACTGCCACTGCAGACCAAGTCCAAACTGAAACATGTGCTTTAATATTTTGTTAATGTTTTATATGTTAATTCTACTTTAAGATTTTCATATTACTTCATTGAAGTAGCTCTGATTTCTTCTCTTCCTTATTGACCATGACATGATCCAGGACTTTCCCTCCTACAGGCACCAACAAGTGTCACAGCATGTAAATTAGAGAATTTGCTCCCTTAAAATTGCTCTCTGAAAAGAATTTGCTCCTTTTTGAGGCTCAGTGAGGCACAAGTGATTTGAAACTGATTTCTTATCAGATTTCATAAAAAGATAATATTAATCAGATTACTTATAACTGTTTAAAGGGGAGGAACAGAGAAGGTTTAGATTCTGCAAAACAGATAACATGGAAAGCTAGAGAGCAGGGTATACTGGGCTGTTGGGTATGCCAAGTGGATTATTAATGGTCATCATAGCATTTTTCAGTTTATAATATCCAGGCCATTTTGCCTACTACACTCAGGCGTTCTTCAGCAAGACATCCTTCACTCTGTGTCTTCACCTGTCTCTTACAATGTTAAAAGCAAATGACAAAGCCTGAAGCTTAGACAGAGAATTACAAAGTCATACACAAAGAAGAGAGTTGTTCCCATCAAGCTAAGAATTCCTGTAAAGCTCAGCTTCAACACAGACTAAAGGGCAAACATCTTTGACCAGCCTTCCCTAAGATAAAGCAATACATATATTACAACGTTCCAAAACAAAACTGCCATAATAAACCTTCTCCCCAGAGAATGACAGAAAAAAAAAAAAAAAACAGGCCATGTATAACAGAATTTTCTTAGTTCAATTAAAGGACAGCAGGTTGGTGATTAACAAACCAAAGAAAACTTAAAAGCCACAGAAGAAAGGACCCTGTTGTCTGTGTTCACAGTCTGAGGCTTCAACGTGACTGTCTAATTGCTGTCTTCTGCTTTCCCTGCTGTTGATCTTCAGTTCTCATAGTAGAGACACTGGAATCCAAAACCATAGTTTCAACATACTAGAGCACCTTGATTAACTCCCATTTCACACACCAAGCAAACGATAATTCTTGTGGAAAACATTCTGTCATTAAAGAATTTGAGACAGAAAAACCCAGCAGCCTGGGTTTCCCACTAACAGTATTCCTAAACTCTCATTTTGGTCTGCAGCCTTTATCTTTTACATATGCATGTGCCCATGCATTTTACTGTAATGGAAATTACAGATTTTTTTCATATGTAACAATAATATTTTCCAACATGCACCTTAACTGAAGTTGAATGAATGGTTCAAACCAAATGACTGTCACCTAGCTATTACTTCATTGAGTAGTATCCAAGGTGTGAACAACCAGACAGAATTCCAGAAAGAAATAATACACTAGTATAACCATCTACCAGTCAAATAAATCTTCCTTCAGATTACTTCTAGCTAATCCACGCAACCCAATATTGGGTGACAGAACTTCTTTGTCAAAAACTTCAAATAGGAACAAATTAACATGGGACAGGCGGAGGCAAAAATAAATCGTTGTCCTTATTTCACTCAAGAAAAAAATGGTTTCAGGGCAAGAACCAGTGGAGAGCTTTCCATCAGCTGTCAAAATAAAGCCAGCTAGAAAAAAGATCAGACATGGAAAAAGTTTCTGTCAACATAGTTAAATTTTGGCAATACGAAGGCAAGGAGTGGAGTAACCCTAAAATAAAGGCTTCCTACTGACTCTATCTATAACTCTAATAGTTTGTATTACGTACAAATGTCCACTACAAGCAGCCTGACAACATTATCTCATGATTATTCACATATAAGATAACAATTTTCCCTTTGTCATGTTCATAAAAAAAGTCCATTCCTGGATGGGAAATGATGAGACAAAAGAGACTTGACCTTGAAGAGGAAAATTAACTAAATTTAAATATTTTTCCTTATTCACAATGGAAAAAACATGAACTGGTAGGGAAAGTATTTAATTCTCAGAGCCCATTTGAAGGTCAGGAAAGCAGAAGCACTAACTACCGAGAAATAAATCACCAGGACTCATTAGAATTTCTATTAAACCATAACTTTTGGGAAGACTAGAGTAAAAAAAAAAAAGGGCTTGAGCTAAATGATTGCAAAGACATCCATAAATGTCAAAGAAATCCAGACAAGTTAAACTGATTAGACGTAAGGTAGCACAGCGAATTACATCATCATTCAAAGAAATCAAGGAAGCAAGCACAGGAGAGTTAGTGTTATCTTTGACAAATTAGTTAATGTTGGAACAATACAAACTTCTCCACCATAATCCCCATCTCTAACTGAAAGCTTAAATCAGTCAAATTTAATGTTAAGCACCTTCTCTCTAATTACATGAGCAGGTAGTTAGCTTCTCTGAAGAGCCTATAAAGAACTAACTGCCTTAATAAAAATGACTATGAGAAGATTCCCCTGATTAGCCATTTGATGCAATGAGATTCTGGTGTTCCTGATTTGGTTANTTGGTTAGACTCCAGCAGCTGCTATAAAAACTGCATTTGATCAAAAAAGAAGCTGCATGTGACATCTTCACAAACAGTCAATTTCATCATCCGTGCCTAAGTGTTGACATAAAGTCCTTTCTTATCTACAGAATAGATATATTAAGTAAATAAAGAAATAAAGTGTCATTTGTGTGTAATGATAAGAGACTTTACCCCAGCTTTATGGCCAGGTCCCACGTAGGCTAATAAATTACGTTCATTTATATTTCCTGTTGAATTCTGAGCTGATAGTTTTATTCTTTACCTCCTTTTCTACATGGCGAGTAACAGTGTTTAGCTGAATAGGTAAACCCCAAGAATACCCAAGAAATACCAAGAAAATCCCAAGAATACCCAAGCACTAAAGGTCACAGGCTGAGATGGACAAACACGGAGACTTTTTCAGACAAATCAGTTTTCAAAACTCATTTCCAAAAGATAGACAGCTAAGCAAGCTAATAATCAGAAAGGCTCTATTTGCAGCAGGGAAAAGGGGACTAGAAGCTAGAGGAGAAAGAATCCAACCATTTTAAAGAGTGCAGAAAGCACATCCATACTACAGTGCCAAAATCAACACAGCTGTATTAGCAAGCTTGAGAAGGAACCTAAACTGGCCTAGGAAGGTTACTTTATCGAAACTGTTATAATGCTGTGACACATATTCCAGCTTATTTTGAACACTTTACTGGAAAGCATAGACATATGCTAGGAGAAGAAACCNTGGGTTGAATCTGCATATTCTTATTCACATTGGCTGCGTTTCCTTCCTGTTTAGTATCACTTGTTGCATGGCAGCACTAACAGACTGTAGGTACTACTGCTAAGAAGAAAACCAGATTTCTTCACCGCTTGAGAGGATTTACATCTCCAAGTCTTGCTCCTTGGCTGTGCCCTGCAGAAGATTCTGCAAGTCTGAGGAAATAGGACTAGCAATTGCAGGGTTTAAAAAAACCCTTTGGATTACAAACTTCATTCAGAAATGGTAAGACATAATAAAACATTCTTACCAAGAAATGAGTTAGACTATTTGCATTTTACTACCACCTCACCTGTGGTAGGGTGAGTCAGGTTTGATCTACTGACTTGAAAATGTAAGTCAGCTGAAAGCTTTGTAACAGTTTAGGTAGGTCACAATATGACAGTTTAATTAGTTCTTGCCACAAGAGCAAGAGTAGGGCAGGGGAAGATAGGGTAAACAGAGTGAATAAAGTCAGCTCAGAGCACTCTTGGAAGCGTACAGTACTTCCCACATCAATCTTCTGCTTGGGTGAGTGGCCAGATTGGCCAAGGTGAGGAAGAGGTCCCATGGTTTGGCAGGGCATGAGGTAGGAAACCTTTAAATTAAAAGGTGTGAGAAAAAACTTAGCAAGAATCTCAATAAAAAGTTATGCAGTCTGGCACATTTGCTGTACCTGTGTTATGTCAATAGGTGGATTGAGAGGACATATTTTACATAATATTTGTTAGTGTTGTTAGCTTCCAGAAGTGATTTTTTTACTAGCCTTATGCATAAATTGAGGATATATTCAGGCACTTTATCTTTCATTATCAGTGTTTCAGGATTCTAGCAACAGACTGAAGTGTTCAGTAGTCACAAGACTACAACTACTTTGATAGACGCACGTAATCACAGGTAGTGGTAAGAATACAGAAGCCCTGAAATTTTCAGGGCAGGGAGCGCAGACTGTTTTTGAAGAAATGTTGACATAAACTGCTATTGATAATTACTCCTAAACTATAAGTTCTAACTCATGTCTGTGTAAGAATGATAGACACTTTTCCAAAACTCAAGCACAAATCCAGATTCAAATCTATTTGCTCATCTATTCTAATGTCATTTCTTTTAAGCAAACTAAATAGCAAGGCACAGGTCTAACAAAAGTACTGCTTTTTTTACAAGAAAAGGGCTGTTCTCAAGTATTTTCTGAATAAAGTTATCACTGCAGTTTACCCATCAAACTAACATGTACAGCCCCAGGAACTCACGGTGCATCTCTACTCCAAAGAAGAAATACTTCTGGCTTGGTGATTGTGGTTGATATTTTCCCTAGACTAAAACCAGGGAAGATAAGAAGATAAGAGATTTAATATCAGCTAGTGGCTCAAGTTCAAGCCAATAGAGCACATTTGGGTGAAGCTGAACTTCGTTGTTGCCTGCTATATGCAAGTTTTGGCCAGCCTGAGCTAAGAACTCCTCCCTCCACTTTGTAGCTCAGACATACCCAAATACAACAACACCCTCAAACTGTTCCCATTTCTGAACTCAGCAGCTAGGCCCTGGGGCCTTTTAGATAGCAGAGGGATAAACAGCAAGGGTGCCCAGCTCTGGAAGACTACTATGCAACTGCATATTGCCCTTCTGTTTGAAGCAGCTCTCAAGCCCCACAGATATCACGAGCTCCCAGCCTAATCAGAGCTCTGTTGCCATAAACACTTTCTATTGATAATGTACTATAGCCTCATCCAGTCTTTTAATTCAAGACCCTAGAGAGAGGACAATCATAGAAACATGTCTTACCACCACCACCACCACCCCCGGCCTGCCATATACTTATTATGGCAAATATAAATTTTCAACACTCCACATAAAACCAGAAACGAAAGCCAGTCTTGGGGCTGGTCCCAGTACAGTTTGTTGTTCATAGAATTTCTCTATGTAGAAAAGGTCCTGTTTCCAGCCAAGACAATGGAGAAATCTTAATGATAAAATCCTTTGCATATTTGCATTCATAGGGCAGAATACTTAGTATTTACATGTAAAAATTTCCAAAATCTGAAACTTACTTTGTCCAGATGGAATCAAGAACTATTACTTTGCTCAGCAGTTGGTACAAACCACAAAATGCAGTGTACAGTGTTGGTGACGACACATTCATTACATTACACTTAAAAATAAATCCTATTTTGAAAAAGCCACATCTGTGAAGTCCACACAGCAAGGACAATGAACAGATTGTCCAAAGTGAGGAAAAAAGTATAAACAAATCATTATCAACTGAAGTTTGCCTCATAATTTCACAGAAAAAAAAAAAAAGTACCTTTTAACTCAAGTTCCTCCTGTTTAAATGAAGTGATGGGCAGTGGGGAATGCTTGTTCGGTTTTTTTTTATTTGCTCCTTTGGCTTTTTTAAAGATCAGGAAAATTAATATAAGCAACTTTTAAATCATGGAAACATTTAAAACAATATTGGCATTTTATTTTTAAATAGAAATATATTCATACCTATTTAATCTATTCCCATTTTTTTATACCTTGGTCACACAGCAGTCTTAATTTCACAATAATCTCATTAAAATTTCAGCTCCCAATAAAGCAAAAGCAAGGTTTAGAGATCTTTTGGAAGTAAGAAATCCAGAAATATCTAAAGCCTTTCTCAACACAATGTCAGTTATGATTAATCTCAAAAAAAGATGGAAGGTAAATATTTTTGTTATCAATTCTGTTAGCATTGGTATGCACATTAAAACTTTCTCATATTTCTTACTGACCCACCACTCTGGAATTAGAGCAAGTCAAAATGTAAGCCTTGATTCCTCTTGATAATCTCACCTTTTCAAGTGGCTGCAAACATCTAATTTGTGATGATTCCCCAATAAGAACAAAGTGGTTTTAAAAACTTGAAGGAGAGGGTGAATTCACTTTATTTCTCCTTTTGTAACTTAAAAAACCCCTAAACCAACACCAAACTAAAACATCTTTCTCTTTTTATGCTTTTTAAGGTAAAAAAAAAGACTCAGAACCAGTTAACATAGTATGGTAACTATGAGGCAATATGCAAGGTACACTAGCATCCCTGATAAGGACTGGTGAAAAAAACTCTTCTTTTCTACATTAAGAACAATGTGTGCAATTCTAACTAGCAAAGACTGGATCTGTACTGTTTTGTGGTGTTTGACTATTTCAAGTAATCAAAATGTGCTAGAGATACATGTGCAACCCCTGCAAATTCAGTATTTGATTGCCTTTAACTAGCCTAAAAATATTCCCTCTGAAAAATTCCACTGACCTGAACAAAACTAAGCTAAAACCAAATTAAAAATAAAAGGGTAAAAACTCTCAAAGAATGATGATTTTATTTAATATATACATCTGCCAGTCTCTATAGGATTTGGGTCTATGCCCTCCTCAGTTCTTTCCCAACAGCTATAGAGCAGGACTAAAAGGAAAATATTAAAGTAATGAGATGAGTGAACTATTTAAATTACAGAACAAAAAAAAATTCAGATCCCAATGTCTGCAATGATTGTGGTACCATCTAGTGGAATAACAACAGTTATACAAGCAGTAACTGCAACCCATAGGTCAAAGGGCAGAAAGAGAGTTTGAATCTGTAATTATGCTATTTGTATCCATGCAGCAAAGG
>WEKW01000332.1:6380-19639 GCA_013389905.1 Sula dactylatra
TCTTCTTTGTGTGGGCAGAAGGGAAGGATAAGCTTTCTGCAGTAAGGGAACTCCCTGAAGAGGTTAAGCAGTGGGTGGGGAAAACAGCTGAGCCAGACAAAAGAAGTAACATCTGAGGCCTGGGAGAAGGGAATCCTAGAATTGTTTGGGTTGGAAAGGACCTTTAAAGGTCACCTAGTCCAACCCCCAAGAGGGGCAACCATCCTTTTCAGCAGCCTACAACCATCAGATTCATCTTGCTGCAACTGAGCCTGCTGAACAGAAAGGAAACTGCTCGTGTGAAATACTCTGAAGATTTGTTTGAATTCAAGAGCAGTAAGAATCCAACCCCTGTCCCCTCAGAAAAAGGAGGCAGGTCTATAGGCATGAAGTTCACTCTGAAAAACAGTGCTTTGAATATGTGGTATGGGGAAATGCCCCTTTGGCTTCCACCAGCCTCATAGAAACTTAGCAGTGACACCTACTATAAGGACATAAAGATTCAGATCTATTTCGCTCAAATAAAATATGCTCTGTTTCATTTAAGTTTTCTCCTCTTATAATTTTATTTTCAATTTGTAATCCAGAACTGGACACCTGCCCCACTGGAATTATTTACACTTTTTTTTTTTTAAGCAATCAATGTTTAAAGGGAGTTTGGATTAATCTGACATATCTAGAGTGTTTTCCCTTCCCCAAAGATGACAAATCCAGCTTTAGCAGCTTTTCAGACAAACCATTTTATCCTTGATGTCTAGGAGTCCAGAAGCTGGAACATGCTATTTATTAAGGTACAACAGTTGGTCTCAAGCTAGTATTGCCAAGCAGCAGGCTCAAGGAGGAAGCTGAACCTGAAGGATCCAAACAACTTCTTGATGTGGCTCAAGCACTGGCTCAAGACAGACCTCATGATTTTACATATCTGCACAATGATATAGGCAAATACAATGTAGGTAATGGGGAGAAAATTGTACTCATCCCTTATGACTATGGAAAGGGGAAAAACTAAGTCTTTCAACTTCATCTTTACTGCCTCCCCATCCCTTCTACAGCAACAGTGCTCTTAGTCTATTAAAAGTGAATAAGTGGCTAGGAAGATCAGATGGAAGGAAAGAAAAGTTCACAATATTTAAGTGAGGCAGGGATAAACTGATAAACACATCACACTGCTGGAACAACTGTATACAGAGACATTCTCCTGGATGAAATTGATTTTATTTAAACTTGATGCTGTTGTTTACACGATAAGAAAATACTAACAATAAAATTCAGCAAAAGCCAGATGGATAGTAGAGGGCAAAGCCTGGTGAGGAACAGCAGATAAGTGAAAGAAAGCAGGAAAAGAATCTCCAAGAAGTCTTGGAAAATGCACTTTGAACTGAGAAAGCCATATTCAAAGGTGAGAAAAGGGGACAGAAAGAACACCTGTGGCTGTTTCACTTGCAAATTTTTCAGTTTTGTTGGACTGAGACTTTAGGTTAGTCTTTTATCTAAGACTAGATAAAACTGAAGTTCTTGTGAAATATGCATGTAATAAATGGGTCATTAAAACAAGATTAAAATTATCTTACTAGGTATACCTTTTGCTGTCTTATGGGAAGAAGTGCTCAGATTTTCACAGATAACTCAGAATGGCTGAGGTGGGATGGGACCTCTGGAGATCATTGAGTCCAACTCCCTAGCTCAGAGCAGGGTCAGCTGGAGGAGATGGTTCAGGTCTACATCTGGTTGGTTTTCACTATGTCCATAGCCTCTCTGGGCAACCTGTGCCAGCATTCAATTACCCTCACAGCAAAAAACTCCAAACCAAACAGGCAAACAAATAAAAAAAACCCCAACACTTTTTCTTATGTTTAAATGGTATTTCATTTTGTGTCCATTGCATCTTGTCCTGTCATTGGGCATCACTGAGAAGAGTCCAGGGTGCCTTTTTTGTTTGTTTGTTTGTTTTTTAACTCCCCCTCCCCAGTCAGGTACTTACTTTAATAAGATACCTCATGAGCCTTCTCTTCTCCAGGCTAAGTCACTGAGGCAAACCAGAAGTGACTACGCTCTTCACGCACTGCACTCCAATCTTTCATCACACCATACAACACATTTCATGTACCAGTCTACTGAGACTAATGACAAAGTTTACTTGGCTTTTTCCACACCTGATGCCTGTCCAGCCCTAGAAAGAGTTCAAATCATGTTGAATTACAAAAGTATCTTAAAAGTTGTATTTTTCACTATATAGAAGCATTATGAGCTTCAGCTCTAAAGAAACCACATTCACAAGAAGCAAGTTTATTACAGAGTTGCAATAGTGATGAGAGAGAAGTCACCGCTATTCTAGCTTTTACTTTTCTTCTTAGTGCTTTCAACTGTTTTACATAGTTCCAAATACAGAAAAATTATAACCCTTCCACATTCTAATTCAACACTAGAAAGCCCTTTCTGCCAACAAAACAGTATTTACTAAGGAACATGCATAGATAGTTGTGCCATGAAAACCCACACCATGAGCACAAACAAGCATGCCAGCAAAATTTAAGTACAGGCTGGTCTGACACTTGCTTCTACCCTGAAACATGGCACTCACAACCAGTGGGATATGTAATAAGTGTACAGAACATGCAAGACCAGGACCGCAATTTCCTGGTACCCAGACAGCTCAAAAAAGAGAGTACACAAAATTTATCATAATCAGAAACAAAAGTTTTGTATTAGTACTCCTTTTCCTACCGGGGGAAACGCTTCTGATCCCTGCCAATGTTTTTTAATCTATATTCATAACTTCTAGAAATATACAGAGTGTTTATGCTAGAATAATAACAAATTCTAGTATATCTGTTCCCTGCTCTTAAGTACTAACATATTTTGATCGTATAAGAAATATATATTAAAAACCACAAATTTATTTCATACATTCACTCAGTGCAGACAATGTAACTGTTATCTTGCAATTAAACTATAACACAAAATTCACAAACTGTCAATTTTATGTACATCTCAACTTCTAAGTTCAGGTTCTCAGTTTTCAATTTAATTCTCAGTATTCTATTTAATCTCTGTTTTGTAATTTTCTTTAAAATGAGTAAATTTTAAAGAAGAAGCTGAAGTGACTGCATATTCACAACAATAAACACATGCTGCCAGTATATGTTGCAGCAAGCAACTTAAGGGGACAGCAGGAGTGGAAAAACATAAAAGAAAACCAGCTGTGATCTCATTAGCCAAGCTCATTATGTAGGACTTCATTAGCCACCATCCCATGATAATGTGAATAAACCCTACAAATACCGATGAAAGGCAAGTGATCAGATATCCAGAAGGTGAATAATCACATAGCACTGCAGCACACTGTCAACTTAGTAGTTGAAGTTCTGGAATGCAATTGGTTAAGATCTTTGCTAATGCACACTGCAGAAAGCCCATGGTCCGGCTTTGCAAATACAAAGCCCCCTTTGCCTAGTAATTGCAGTACAAACAGGAGTTTAAATATGAAGACGTACAACAGGGTAAGGGACAGGGTGTGTGTTACAAAACAAACTCCAAAACGCTTCAGCCTCCTTCCCTAGTATGTTTTATGTTAGTAACATTTATATACTTCTGCAATGTCAGAAATATGTACAGAATTTTTTTGTGGCTATTACACATAGACTTCTTGATCTCTTGATTTTAATCCGTTTCTTTAGTTTGTAAAAGGTTTAACCACTTCAGAGTTTTTGTATTAAGTTCTGAAAAAAATGGGCTGTAATTATGCGAAGTTTAACAAACTTTGGTAGTTCCAGCTGACTTCAGGGGATTTTTTTTTCTCTTTTCTGTCAGCTTTGCCAAATGAAAGACAAGCACAACTGACACATACAAACCTTTACTGGCAGCCTGGAACTTAAGTGATTATCACTACTACAGCTTCACTTAGAAGGATCATAAATCAGGTTAACAAAAATTTCCTAGATAAAGTCATTATAACATTTTAAGCAATTTTTCAAAATGTCCCAGTATTTTAAGCCAGTAGGTTTTTTGACTGGGCTACTTTGAAACAATCATGCAGCTTAGAAAGTTAAAAATATTCTCAGCTTTCTCCTCTTCTGCAGTCATCTTCACTTTCTCATTAATTAGTTCACATTTTAATGTTACAACTAACAGTTCAATGCTGCACTAGAATGGAGAGACCCCTTCCATCAGAAAGGCAGTATAAAAGGCTTTGTTTTGTTGTTGCTTTTAGCTACTTAAAGGGTATAACTTAGTCATTAAAAGAGAATTTGTAATTTTAATGTCCAGTTCAAATTTTAGCATTTCAGTTTATACTGAATCTACAAATAAGCCCAGATGTTCATAACAATGTTTTTTCCATCCCTCCCCCCACCAAAAAAAAAAGAGAATGAACAGAACAGTTTCGTTCAAGTTCTGCACAGACTAATATTTTCTCTTTTCATTCTGAAGGAAGATAATTTCTCAGTCATCCAGAAGGGAAGCTAATAAGTGATATATGTTGTTTTGTATGAAATGACATTTACAAAATAACAATGGAACACAGCTATGACTGAAAACAGATCATGTAGCAACAAAGGTATTCTTTGCATCATAAGTCCAAATATAAACATGAGTAAAAAGAATACTTTATGTGAACCTAAACATGCAACCTGATTCCTGAAAAACTGACTTGAGAAGACACCTGAAAAAAAATAAAACTCTCCTTCAAACAAGGTATGAAAGTCTCTACAGGGTTGATGCGAGAAGAGTCCCAGAGAAGGTCACATGGCAATGCCAGTCTTCCAAGAAGAACTAATAGAAATTAGTTTTTTAATAGTGTAAATCTATTTAACATGACTCTCCCTACAGTAGTCTCCAGAAGGTAGATTTTATACCTTTGGCACACACCCATTCACATAAAGGGGCAACGGTACTTACTCAGGGAAAGACAAAACAAAACAGGCATACTATACAGATTATATCAACAATAGAAACCTCAAACTTTTGAGTGATAAATTAAGATAGATTTTATCAAACAACTGTCACAAAATTACAAGTCTAACCTCACGTTCTGGAGGCTGAAGATGTACAGAAGTATTATCCATCAGCATTTGTAAAGATTTGAATACATTTATATAGGTAAGAATAACTGGATTCTGCACCTAGGATGGAGTAATGCCAGGCACAAGTATGAAATGGGAGTGGAGCGGCTGGAGAGCAATCCTGCAGAAAGGGATCTGGGGGTGCTGATCAGCAGCCGGCTCAATATGGGTCAGCAGTGTGCCCTGGCAGCCAAGAGGGCAAACTGCATCCTGGGGTGCATCAAACAGCATAACCAGCTGGTCAAAAGAGGTGATCATCCCACCGTATTCAGCATTGATGCTGTCTCACATCAAGTGCTGTCTCCAGTTCTGGGCCCTACAATTTAAGAACGTTAAGGTCCTTCAATGCATCCAGAGGAGGGCAACAAAGCTGGTGAAAGGGCTTGAAGGCATGTCCTGTGAGGAGCGGCTGAGGATTTTGGACTTGTCTAGTTTGGAGAAGAGGAGGCTGAGGGGCGACCTCATTGCTCTCCACAGCTTCCTGAGGAGGGGACATGGAGAGGGAGGTACTGATCTCTTCTCCCTGGTATCCAGCAATAGGACATGTGGAAATGGTTCAAAACTGTGCCAGGGGAGGTTTAGACCTGACATTAGGAAGCATTTCTTTACCAAGAGGGTGGTCAGACGCTGGAACAGGCTTCCTAAAGAGGTGGTCAATGCCCCATGGCTGTCAGTGTTAAAGAGGGATTTGAACAATGCCTTTAATAACATGCTTTAACTTTTGGTCAGCCCTGAAGTGGTCAGGCAGTTGGACTAGATGATTGTTGTAGGTTCCTTCCAACTGAAATAGTCTGTTCTATTGTATTCAACCAAACTTTTGAAATTACCTTTTTTCTGCCACTCTGGAAGGGATATCAAATATCTGAGGTGATACTTTACACCTATCTACAACAATCATGCTGAGCTATGATGAGAGCAGAAAACTATCTCCCAACAGGCTGTGATGGAATTTCCCCTCTTTCTCCAAAGGGTTGGGGTGACATCAGGCAAAGGAGACAGCATACGTTCACATTTCACTCTATAGATGCACATGTATTGATGGTCCAAAGCTACCTCAAGGTCCTGAGAGGACATGGTATCTGAGAAGCCAACATGTAAGGAGAACTATAGGTGAGAAAGGAGTAGATTAAAAGACAAAATATTATGTTCAAAACTTGTCTTCTCCATGAAACAGTAGATAAAGGCCATCAACTAAGCTGGAAAAAAAAAAAAAAACCCAACAAAAAAACCCCCAACACCCCAAAAAACCCACCCGCAGAAAAAATGCTGTTTAACATTTCTTTTGGAAAGTAAGTTAGCGTTACACAGCCATAAAAAGCCTCTGCAGTTTCAGGGGAACTAAAGAAGGTACGACTTCAAAAAACAAGAGGGGTTATCCTTCTGTTATCCTCACAGAATTTTACTCTGAAAAATGAAGCATTTAATTATTATCCATTTCCACATAAATAGACCTAGCCTTGAAAAGCAGAGGTGCATGACCTAATATCAAATGCTATTAGTACACTTCTGGGTAAAAGGATTTCAATTTATATCATATAATTCATTTAAAGCAGGTTTCAAAGTTTAAACTTATGTACCTGCTCAGTGAAGTGCTACTTTAAGATAGGGTATTACAAAACTATTCCCTTTTGGCCAGGAAAAAACTTCAGCAGACATACTTGCACAGATCACTGGGAAACTTAGAAGAGATAAACTAAGTAAACTTTTTTGTGACCAAGGAAAGAAAAGTTCCTTGTCAAGGGAAAAAGAGTTAGATATACTTTGTACCTGAAAGATATTTGATTCTGACAGGTAACATTTTCAGGGTAACTTAAGTGTAAAGAATAAACATCATCTGCTTGGAATGCATACCATCCCTTAGGAATTTGCCATATCGTTTCATATATCTACATAAACTCAGTACAAAAAGTAAACCCTACAGATTAGACTTACGGTATTCCATGCCTTTTTCACTAAGTTAGAGATGCATAATATGGCAAAATGAGAAACAGAAATATTGCTCTGGTTTAATTTTAATGACAGATTTTTTTAAAAACAAAACTGAGGGAAAAAGCCCACCTACTCATCACTGTATTCACCTACACCACTATGCACTATTAGGTGGCTACTGTCTTCCATGAAGAAAAGGATGCAGTTCTCCATTGAACAATCATTTTAGTTTATATGCCATGATTTTTGCTTTAAAATCCATTCTGACATCTTCAGCAGGAAATGCACTACAAGTTTATAGCAGCTTTCAACAGTTAAGTCAGATCGGTAGCACTTACTTCTAAGGAACTCGTAGTTGAAGGACATGGTCATCAAAAGACACAAGTAACCTACTCAAGAGGAGAGGAAGAAAGATAAAGGAGGTTGTTAGACGAAGAACATTCCACCTACTTGGAATACAATGTCACACTAAGAATCCACCTCTTGCAAGAGGAGAAAACATTAGCCATAAGATGAAGATGACTGTTGATACCACAGTGAAAATGCTCAGCTTACTGACATCAGTGTTTACACAAAGACGTTTGTCACAGTGAGCAGCAAGTTGCACCACTTTGCCACTGCGTGCGCTATAGAAGTTCAATATTGAACAATCTACACCGCATCAGAAAGTGTGACTCATGAATGTCCTCCAGTCACACTGGTTTTCAAAGTGGGAGGCATGGAGCAGGCTGCCAGCAACTGCAAGAGCAGATAGAAAGCAATGATTTGTACACACATATGCACATAAACAGTCTCAGTTTAAATAATTTTCCAACATCCGTCTTTTGAAGAACAGTGCAATTACACAAATGCTCACAAAAATCAAGTTTTAACTGGCTCAAAACCAAAAAATCTCCAGTTTGTTGAATCAGTGCAAGTGTCAAATTGTATCAGATGCGATAGGGCTCTGACTCACATTTACACAGAAAAGAGCTGCACTGCTTCAGCCCTTCCGGCATCCTACCATCTGCTCCAACCTTCTTCCAGAGCTACTCACCCTGCAACTGAGTTGACAGAAGAAAACATGACTGTGCCTGAGTCAATTCAGTTCAGTTGGCATCTTCACTTAAACCCACCTTTTACGGGAAGTTTAATTTGCCTACCTGAAGTGAAGCAGCTCAGGTGCAGACTCGCTCCCTTCTGCTACCTGCACAGTGAGGTCCAAGAAGGAAGGGAGCTGGCAGACAGGGGAAGCGTTAAGTCACAGTAGCAAAGCATGCAAGCTTGTCTACTGCCACTCTGGAACTCGTGAAGCTTGCGCATCCTTACAAGACTTGCCATTTAACAAGATGTCTGTTTTACATATGCTACTGTGTTAAATATGTTGTTCACCCTCCATATTGCTCTCTTGTAACCTACTAAAACAGTACCCCCTAATGACTGTAGGCATAAAGGGTTCTTTTCTCTTTTGAGTATGTATACCTACCTGAATAAAACCAGAAAGTATGAATTGCCTTAGTTTTGCCTCTCTTTATTGCACCAATAAAGTACTTTACATGTATGTAAATACAGTGGTTGAACTGGCTAGGTACAGCAGTGAGATCCACTCTTCAGTTATGGATGCTGGTCTCCTTGCTCTGGGGAAAGGAATTTGTTTTCCAAGCTTTTCATGCAGCTACTTTTACATGAGCACTGAACAGTTTTAAAAAATATGTCTGTGTAATGGAGCAAGGCAAAGGAAAAAAAGGAAGTTCAACACAAAGCCAGATTTGCAAGAAAAAAAAGAAAAACAGCTATATATTTCCTAACTCTAGCCTTGTGATATATTTCCAAGAAAAAATAACATACCCAAATTTTAAAGATAAATTAAGTAATTTGTGGTGCCTTTTCTTGAGCATTTTAAAATCAGCATCACTTTTAAGAATACCTCAAGCGCAGCATTCCTCTTGGCACCCAAAAGTGCTTGCAGTAATTCATGATACATTTAATAGACAAGTTACAGAAATAAAACTGCTTGTTATTTGCATTGTCTTCCTTTGGAAGGGGAGGGAGGCAGGAATTATAAATATTTCACCTGCTTGAAAGCTTATGGTTTGTTGTTTTTCTTTTAAGCAAATCCTGGCTTACCTCTTTGAAAATGAAAAAGAACAGTGACATGATAAAAGGAAGAGTGGTGATGTACTTAGAGTATAGGAGAGGTAAAAGTCAACAGAGAGAAAGGAATAAAACCAGCTGAAAGTAGGAGCTGGAAAAAGCAGGCAGGAAAAAGCACAGAAACATAAATATGAAGAAACAAAGACTACAAAGGCATGGTTCAATGTCAAAAGCTATACAGGTCAAGATATATGACATATGTTTGCTTGTGGAGAGCTAGGATTTGTTGATTCAGAGGAATGTATTTCTCCCCAGGATTGGATTCCAAAGCACATGAGATACAGCTCTGGATGAATGGGTGTCAAGAGTAAAATAAAAGGAAGGGCGGAAAAATCATGTTAGAGGAACAAACGAAGCCAAAAGGATAAAGGACAAGTGTTTATGTTAGCATGAGGCTTTCCCAGGAATCAGCTGTCAAAGTCGTCTCTTTCCTACTCCCCCTCTTCACTGCCTGCAACCAGGAATGACTTGGAAACATGAGGACCTGTTTTCTAGTTTCCAAAATCAAGGGGAACAAAATAATTTATTTCAACTGTAGCAAAAAGACTAAACAATTCCAAGAACATACAGGGCATCTTCCTCTTCAATAACAGTTTGATGTTACAGTTCAGACACACAAGGCACATGCCCATTTAAAAATCACTTTGCCCCAAATGTACACAAAGGACTGAAACACATTGCTGTTATATTGTGTAAACAGCTGGTTTAACGAGGAGAGTCATAACCAAATCAGCCAAATAATGGAAGTGACACTAACAACTCAAGATGTCATCAACTGGTCAATAAATAGCAACTTCAGACTACTACAAAGAGAGACAATTAGAAACTGCTTCAAAGTAACACTGTTTAATCAAAGAGACTCCCCTCTTTTCTTTGTAACATTAACAACCTTCTGCAGTTCAAACATCACAAGCATGCTGAACACTATTCTCACAGTCTCAAGGTTTAGCTTTTTAATTAGCCTTCAGAGGATGAGTAATAATTTTCCAGTGCAAGTGCTTGTTAAAGACCAAAATCTACCTTATTATTATAAAAATGAAATATCATTGCCAACCTCTACTTTGATTTTCCTTTAAAGAGAGTGCAAGTGATGAAAGAATGACTCAAGACCGGTACATACACACAGAATTTATACAGTTATATAAAGCCAAAGATTTTTCCCTGCTTCAAGACTTCTGGTTAGATAACCACCAATAATATATCAAAATGCTGTATGTAGCTTGACTAAAAATATTGTCTATCACATACAGTTACACTGCAAATAAGCTCAAAGACACGATAGAAGTTGTGTTCGACTCTGGTAGAGCACATAATTCACAGTAATAATGAAATCAGAAGGTGATGAACAGCTAGCAGCTCATCCTGCTTTAGCAGTTCTGAATCATGCAGCTGCAGAAAATAGTTATCTCTGAAGCACCAAAGTGCTAAAACGTATAAATAAACTGTAAATGGTGGCTTAATAAGTAACTTTTGCAATCATGATTATAAAACATTACCATTTTGATCCTACATTTACATTCTGGTATTTGCAGGAAGTCCAGCGCTTGCCTTCAGAGGCTCTGCTGAAGATGATGAGGCCACGCACAGATCTAAGTGTCAACCCACACAGAAAAAGCTTTCCAAAACTAGGCCTAATCATGGCAAAGATAATAGAGTAGCACCCAGTCCTGATGCAATACTATCAGAGTGCACCTTTAATATCTCTTTAAAACCAGGAAAGTAAACGCACTTGCAGTACATGGATACCATCAACTGTGTTATTTGAACTACTCAAAGGATGTTCAAGCAGCTTCACAATGTCTGCAGAAGATTTAACAATTAATAAATCCCTCTAAAGTAATCTGGAGCCCAATAAAGACAATTCATCTGCTGCACTCATATATATTTAGCCACTGGTTACCTGCTGAGCATTGTTACCTTCTTTACTGCTACCAGTATGTTAAGATGGTCTACCTTTCCTCCAGAAATTGTTTGCTTTGCTAATGCCACTAACTTCTTCCTTGAAGACGCCAAGTAATAAATGACCTTTGTTGTTCAACTGTATCACTTAGCAAAGCAAACAATTTCTGGAGGCAGTGCTGAAGCTTACTTATAAATAATAGTTCCTATTCAAGAAAATAGTAAGAGCTGTATATGTATTTTGAAGAATTTTTTGCTGCCACAAACCACAAATCAGGCTACAATAGTTTACAACAGGTAAAATAGCATTAACTCTTTAAAAAGAATTCAATTATTACTATAGCAAGTGTTTTGGCAGCACAAGCACCTTTGTACTCAGTGTTAATAAAAAATAAATGAAAGTTGAACTGTATTGTTCATATTGAGTGCTTAATTCTTTATTGTCCTGTATAGTTAATTTTACCACTCTGACATAAGTGCAAAAATCAGTCTATTTGATTTGCTGTCACTGTGTGTTCATCTTTATATAGATGAAAAGGACTCCTGAAGATTGGGAGCAACAGAGAAAAAGCCCTAGGAGGACATCAGAAGCCCGCTGCAAAAAAAATCCAAAACTCCAGAACAAACATAGCTTAAACTAAGACCAAACTCACATACAAGTTATCATCACAAACAGCAAGTAATGCTGTTACCTAGTGGTGGAAAGCTAGGTACATGCAAAATTGCACAGCTCTCCTGGGGATTTTTTGGGGGGTGGGGTTTTTTTGGGTTTGTTTTTTTTTGTTGTTTGTTTTTTTTTTTTTTACTAGAAATTCTCCTCTACAAGCTATTAAACAACTTCAAAAGAAAGAAAAAAGGCTAATTGATCAACTAACGAAAGTTACTGCTTTTCTGGCATTCATTTCTGTAACAAAGGGTCTGTATTTTTGCATCTGTCAGTTTTGATTCTCAGCAGAGTAACTGACAGACAAGAAGCTACATCATTTCCTGACCATCCCAAACCTGCTGTTTTACACGCCTCTTGCAACATCAGCAAGAGCTGGAAACCTGTGGTATAAAAGCACTACAACAACCTTCAGTTTTCCACAGAATATGATAACCAAAACAGGATGGTGCGTCCCTCAGCATCTTATCAAATCACATTTTCAACTATATAAACCAACATTAGCTGAATTCAGTCAACATTCTCTATGACATCTGGATAAACACATTTATTTTGCTTTCAGCCAGAAAATAAATAATGAGAGGAAAAGAAGAAAGATATGAAGACTTTAATGTCACTTACTCAAATGCAAAGAAGAGTCCACTGGTGACTAAGATGAGAACAAGAGTCAGGTAGAAGACTCCAGTCTGTCGAGCCATCATAATCCTCCCATTGCAGAAGAATTTGTTTCTTCCAGGAAAAACCTCCCATTTTCTCTTGGGAGCCGATTTCTTTTTCTTATGGGGAGACTCCATGGGAGACGAAGAGCTGTGCGTGCTGATCTGACTGTATTCACAGTCTTTCATGGGCCCACTACCACCTCCAGGAGTCATCAAGAGAGAGTAAAATGTGGGGAGAACCCCACCAAAAATATATACAATATATATATGTGCAAATATTCTTCTGACCAAGAGAACCCTCTCCACCAGCCCCAGTTAATAAAAAAAGCAAACAAAAAGATGAAAAGTCTGCTACCAGACTAGCAATAGGTGTATCATGCAAACACCAGTTAACTCTTCAGAAACCAAAGCTGTCATATCAGAAATGCTTGAGAGGGATCCTTCCTTCCTCCACCAGTTACAAAACAACCATGTAGGACAATCCTTTTTAAAACAACTTATCACAAAACAAGACCAAAAAAAAAAGTTACTATAAAGCAGTTAGGCTGTCCAAAAAAAAATTTAGTCTTTTTATTTTTTCAAGTTTATTTTCAAGTGGGAGGGTTTTTTTTTCCCCCTTCCCACGCACACCCTGAGAGATTTCTCCGAGGGTCAGAAGGTTGGTCAAGGCAAGGTTTATCAATCGAGTCTATCATTCATAGAGATTGGTTATAATCCTCCTTTGCGCAGATTTCACTGCTCAAAACGACCATTCCTAAAACGTTCCCTCAAGAGACACGCGTAACAAATCATTAAGCAAAAGAAAAAAAAAACCCAAGGGGGGCAAGAAAGCCACCAGGCTGCAACTCCAGCTTCCGAGAAACACTTCAAGCTCTCTTCTTCCTGAAGCCGCGATCGATCGGGAGGCGGCGGCCGCTCCGCTCCGCGCCGAGCCGG
>WEKW01000332.1:21117-42270 GCA_013389905.1 Sula dactylatra
CGCCCCGCGCACCGGAGCGTGCGCCTGTCCCGCCTGCCCGGGGTCCTCCGGCGGGGCGGGCGGCCGTCCCTCCCCGCGCTCGCACGTGCAAGGGTCTCACTGCTTTAGCGGGCTTCACCACCAAGGCTGTCCGCCAATGCTGGGGTGTCGGTACAGACCCTGATCCCAGAAAAGTACGAGCCACGAAGGAAAAGCTTTTCCAGAACCACAATCCTGCACCGAACCCTTCCTGCGCAGCACCGCTCCGGTGCGAAGTGACACTGGTGGAAAGGTCACCTGGAGAGAGCCCAGGCAGCCCAGGAGCTACCCACAGCTAGGGCGGAACCACTCTCAGAGTCGCTCGCCGTTGTTTCTGCCCAGTATGTTGTCCGCAAGCGCTAGAGATAAGCGGGCGTGCACAGTGCTGACACGGGTTTCACTTCGATGCATCTTTTACAAAGGTCCGCAACCTCCTAGCGGAGCTGTGTAACGTACAGAGGATGGACTAGTTTGGGACATGCGGTAGGAATCTACCCTCGGTTCAAAAAACCCAAAAGCATACTGAAAAACATTTCTGGAAAAGTTTAAGATACATTACAATCAGGCCACATCTCTCTTCGATGTTGTCTTAGGAGAGACAACCAAAAAACAGCATGAGGATGCAGCTCAGTTCTCATACATAGGTAATGTGTTTTCTCTTAATTCTCATAATTCCATTTCTAATTTTGGAATGGAATATTTATCCCTTTAATTTAATATGATAAGCTAATTCTTTATGCATAAACAATGCCTGATAACAAAACGAACCATGGAACAGACTGACCAGCACTGGATACTCCCGCTTCCTTGGAGGAAATTAATCACTTTGGAAATCAAATTCTGCAGAGTAGCCTGCTAGACCCTCTCCCGGTGAGCCTTGGATCCATATTTTATTGATACACAGGAATAATTTTGGAAATGTTAGTGCCACATGGGAAAAATATGGAGGAGTGTCTCCCTCTGCAAGGTGTAAAGGTGTGGTCCTTTGGCAAGTGGGCAGCAGGACGTAAAACCAGTTTCTGATATCACCTCTCGTGCAAATGCACTGGCACCCTTTTTCACACATGTAATAGATGCTGCTGCATTATTCCTTCCCATCTCCCCCTCCTCTTGCAGTGCCTGCTGTCAACAGTTTGCCTGCTATCTCATAACCTGGATATTACAGCAGTTTTTATTCTTTGAAATGTTCTTTATAAACAGCTAATAACTTTTCTTCCTATCTTCATGAATACAGCATCAATATATGCCAGCAGAAGGCTGCTGACAGAAATTCTGTGGTTCACTGACAACCATTTTTGGTCTTCATCAGGTTTTTATTAGCATATTGCTGGAGATCTGTCTTCAGTGCTTTGACAGTACTAGTGACTGTATGGTGTCAAATGGCACTATTCTCTCCCAAGATTATGAAATATTTTAGATATTCACAAATAGAGCAAACAGTTTATATAAAAATGTCATTGTTGGCTTATCTTCACAGGTAGTACTCAGGCTAATTTCAGAAACACTCTTCAGAAGCAAAACATTTGTAAACAATAACAGCACCTCATTCAAGCTGCTGTCTCACTCCAGACTCTCCCTTGGGTTTTAAGACGTTATATTGGGAAGTGAACTTCAGCCATATTAACTGAGATAAATACATAAAGGAATTTGAGGAGTGCCTGGAAAAATAATTCCAAAAGTCAAACTCAGAGAACAAACACACTTTTAATTTCAATGGTGAATCTACTTTGATTCTAACAGGACCATCCAGCACCACATGTTGTACTTTTCACGTGATAGCCTGTTCTAGTCCCTAATCAGTAGCAGTATTGCATTGGAATTTAAAGTACTATTGATGTCCTTTTGCAAACATTATGAACACACTGTCAACACCTCTTTTAAGGTGTTTTTAAAACAATTTGAAAACTCCCCTACAAAAAAGACTTTGCACAGCTAATATTTCACACAGTTCAACATTATTCTTGAAAGCATTTGTTATCACAACATTTATGAAAATTGGTTTGAGGCACTGAAAACATTAAATCTTAAACACAGTAGGTAGGACAAATATTCTCCCTTCATAGAACTTTGTAGGATCATGTGTTACAGTATGTACTCTTCTGATTTCTTATTTGTGACTCAGTTTGATCTCGTGCAATAGATGAATATGTTGCAGCAACATGCCTTAGTTTAAAAAAAAAAGACAGACTATCTTTTTGTTAGAAAAATGCTAATGAAAGAGCTGTTGCCATTGAAAGTTGCTTTCTCTCACCCTGTCTGCAGTGTGGAGGTGTCATAAGGGCAGGTCTTAAAACAACAGGGAAGCTGATTTGCTGAGATGACACATCACCTAACATATATAGAACATCTGTTACCATGCTTCATGGCAGAATCTGCCTGAATGCTGGAAGCATTATCAGACAAAGTATCTAAGTGATTAAATAAACACAAACCAGCAAACTGTAGCATTTTGGACATAAGATATCTGTACTCCACTCATCCTATACTGCCAAACAAATTGCTTCTTACTTTCAACCAAAAAAGGGGGATGAAGTAACTGAAAGATCGGATATTCTTACAGGTGGAAAGAAATCTAGGCACTGCTGTGGACACATTTTCTAGGCACATCTTCCACAATGAATTTTGAAAAATAAATTTAAAAAATTTTGAAACAAAGTAGCAATAATACCATTGTCATGCAAGACACTCAAAGTAGCCTTGCAGGTCCAGACTTGCTGAATATTACAGTACATCACACACGCCAGTTTAAAATGTCAAGAGCACAATGCTAAGAGTTTTCTACAATATACCTGTTTTCCTGACCAAGTATTTTCTCCTTTTTCACTGCTGTTTTTCAGAACTAACTTCTCCCTGTACCGCTGCTTGGACAGTGAGCCATCATTTTAGAGTCTTACCAATACCAACTATTCATTTTGTGAAAGCACTTAATCGCCTTGAAAAACTTTTTGGGTAAACTAGAAATATTTCATTTCATAAAAGTTGGCAGGAAGAGAGAGTGAGTATGCACATCAGGAACACTCTCTACGGAATCAAAAAAATAAAGCGAGGGTTTTATTACAACAGTGTGATCAACTTAAGCAGGTCCCAAAAGCTTTTACGTGTCTCTTAAGTCTTGCTTTTGAAAGACTGAGATGACTAGTCAGTTATTGTACTGCCTTCCAGCAAAGTGTAACATATATGACTTCTCTGCAGTAGGCGAGTTAAGCAGGCAAGAGGAGGTAAGAAAGCTTTTTCATGGTAGGCTCTGGAGACCAGAAACAATTTTGTATTTATATTTATCTACTGCATGTTGAAACTGTATCTCTTGATCGGGGTGGCTTTTCTTCCTGTTTTGAAGCACAGGAAACACAATTGCTTATAACTTAGAAATCAAAAATGGCTTAATCCTATAGAGTCTGGAATATTTTTATAGTTTTTCAACTTCTAACTTTGGCTTCTTATCATATAGCCCCATTGCTTTGGATAGAAATCAGAACCTATTGATATTTTAATTCATTCCAGCAGAATAAAACAAGAATTCTCCTTAAAAATGCAAACAAAATCCAGAAGTTTTCAGAATTGGCCATGCTTCCCCGATCGATGACTGCCTCCAAAGCTGAAGGGAGACTGCCTCAAAATCTTACAATTTAAACTGAAAAAATAAACATAAGCATTGTGCAAGGTCATCAGTGTGGTATTTTAACCTTATTTAACATTTCTTCTTCTAACTTGAGTGAAGAAAAGAAAAAAGTATTTCATTCCGGGACGCTGGCACGCAACACAAGCCAACCAAAAGAAAGGGCCAGGAAAGTACAGTTACATGAGGAAAAAACCCCGAATTTTCCAGTGTTATCAGTCTTGGAGCACATCAAATGTTCCCTCACTGGAGCCAGGAAATAATTTTCCTCAATCTTACATCATGTATTAGTAGAGTACACTGCTCAAACAGTGGAGTGAATTACAGTTTGTCTGATGTTTTGCTTCCCTGTGAAGGACCTTGTATTCATCATTGCTTGATGCACAACAGCGTCATTTAATCAGTTGGTACTATACAGAAATTTCTGTATTCTTCAGTGAAGGTCAGGCATCCATATTACTGATTCTTACAGTTCATGCAGCTTTATCCTAATGCCAGTTCACCAAGTACTTTTTCTTCAGCAAACTTCCTCTTTAAAATGACTTTTTTTTTTTTTCCACAATACGTACAGGAAATGAATGGAGCACTTCAGAGAAATAAACAGGATCATGGGTCATATCCATCCGTGCTCTTCACAACACATCTCCTTTCTGATTTCTAGGTTGCTAAACTCCTTACTATCAAGCCAGGCCTCCTTTTTTGTGTTCAGCACAATTAATAATTAAAACAAGTGTCTGTGTGAGCAGTGGATGAAACGGAGCTGGATTTCCTTCCCCCGTCACAACAACCTCGCATTCCCCCATGGTCTGCATGATGATCCCCACGTGACAAGAGAATCACGTCCTGTGGCTAACTGGAAGCTGCACACATACTGACAGGGGGCCAGCTGGCTGCCACCAAATGACCAAAAGAGAAGTGACGTAAGATGGGTGAGTGGCTGAGCAGAGCTAGCAGCTCACTAGCACCAAAGGAGGAAGGCCTCCCTCTCTCCCCCTTTCCCTGCTCCTAAACTAGCAGTGAAGGGCGGCAGTTGTCCTGTCCTCTCCTCTGCTCAGACCCTTCCACCCTCTCCACTGCTCACCGGATGTTTTGCTGAGCTGCCTTGGTACAAAAGTATCAACAGAAATAGAAACCTATTCACTTTTTTTTCACCGAGTTAATTTTCTGTCACTTTATCGTGCTGAAATGACTCAGCAAAGGACATGACAAAGCATCCAGTACTGGTACAAAAGAAGGGCAGGAACACATTGCCCAGGGAAAGGGAAGTGAAAAAGGAGAGCGTTTTCCTCTTTATAAATATATATTATATAAATTTAAATATATGTAAAATAAAGGGGCAGAAAGTAGGACTGTAGGCAGCAGTTAAATTGGATAGGCTGTGACTGAACTTTAGGCTCAACCAGATGTGCTCATGGAGGCATCCCATAGGTGCAAGAGCTGGCAAAAAGTGAGAGGAGACAACACGCAGCCTAGAGACAGAAAAGGGAGGGAGAGCTGGACCTTCGCCTCCCTAGTGGTGAACCATTAGATAAGCTCAAGACTTCTCACTATGACTTGCTCAGGATGGTGGTACATAATGACCAAGTCCTTTCCACAGAGTTGGCATTAATTTGTTTTTCTTCCATTGATTTTCAGGAAACTTTTAAGATTTTAATTATACTTGAAACTTGTACTCTCTTTCCTATTCAGCCAAGCAAGTTCCAAAGTCTTCCTTTGGGGAGAGAAGGAAAGTCTGACTGACACTTTAAACAATTGCATAAGTCTGTTCCCACTGGAAACAAAACAAAAAATAATAAAACATGCACCTACAAAAGGTCTTGTAGTTAAAGGGATGCTGTAAACTCCAATTATTTTAATTAATCAATTAAAATAGAAAAAATGTTTTGAGATAGAGTTCTTTAATATCTCCTGTGTAAAAGAATATCCCTTTTACAGGTGTTTCCTTCCTGGGACTATAGAAGGGACCGGACTCCTGGTTGACAAAAGAATAATGGCAAATATGCTCCAGTTCATATCATATACAACCTTTTTTGCCTCCCTCTGTGTATGTTTCCTGGCTGCCTCTTCCTTTCTCTTCTCCACTGCCTCAGCAAACACCCGCTTACAGTACTGTGGGAAAGTAGGAACTTGTGCTCTGCAGTGGAGTGCAAGAAAGTGATTCCATCCAGCTGATGCAGGAGCATGACGCTCATTCTGAGAAAAGCATTCTTTATAATTATAGTCGTGGGCTGTTTCACTGTTTTGGACTACACACTTTGAGCATTTACATCAGAACCATCCATTGCTGTCAGTGGAACACATCCATGATGTGTTTATATGGATTAACACAAAATACAAAATCGTTTTCCTGGAGGAATTAGGCAATTAGAGACTTCTGTAAATCCCAGAGTGGGGCTATCTGCATCATTAAACACTTAACTAGGCCACCTCAAAATGGAGCTAACGGCTTTTGAAAATCTCTTTAATGCTTCATTGTCACAATTCAGCATCATTAACAGGGAAGATTTAGTATTATATCATTGCTTTTCTATTGTTCCTTTCTTTTCTTTCCCATACTCCTATTCCTGCCTTCAACTTGGTTTTGTGTCTGTTCTAGACCTGCCCTCCCTCACTGCATATACTTTCTTTCAGCAAACATCAATGTTGGTCTTGGGTTTGACACCCACCCCTCTTTCCCACCTTCCTACCATTAAACAATGAGCAGAAAGATTAAGGGAGAACAGGTCATTTTACACCTCTCAGAGCTATTGTTTTTAGGACAATAAGCCATGACAGACTCAGGGGTGCAGCACTGCAAAGACTGGATTAATTTCAAATCTGGAAAGCCTGGGTTCCTTCCCTTCCCCCCCACCCCAGCAAACAGGATAAAAAAATTATTTCATTTACTTGATAATTTATACTCTGTAGGATTTGAATACTCGATGAGCTCTGTATACAAAAGACTAGATACTACTCATGAATCATATGGCTGACAACACTGGGGTAAAGAAAGGAAGTCTGACAACAGGAACGTGATACTGTTCATACACAAGTGTGGTCAGAGGCATAAAACAAAAACATTTTTCCGCAATTTTTGTTCATTTATATAGTTATCATTCCCATATTTCTGTGAACACTTGAATGGGCTTTGCTCTAGTCAGAAGCTTGTGCCTGACTAGGCCTGTGTTTATGGCACCAGAGTTTTTAGCAATTACTTCTACTACCAGTTGATGCAACACCTTGTGATGGAAATGTGATTTTCACTTAATAAATGCGTATTTCATATTGCAATCAAAGTAATGTTTTCAGAATTTTGTCTCCTTCAGATATGCCCAAGTGGGCCTCATAAGACATATTTCTATTTTTTCTTGTAAGATTATGAGACATTAATGATTTTAAGCAATAATTATTCTTCAAAAGATTCAAGAACTTCTTATAAGAAAAGGTACAGGATTATTGGTATGGTTAAGAGAAGGTTTTGGCCAAGATTCTGGGAGTGACTTGTAAAGGCTTTAGAAGATATGCTTTTTACACCAAAATAGGAGAATAAGTATGTAAGTTTGAATTTTTTGTAGAATTAGTTTATTAGTATAAACTAATAAACTAATAAACTAATACTAGCATTCATATAAATGAATTCTGATGAGCAAATGGCAGTCTGCAGTATAATCCTATCTGAAACCAATAAAACTGTACCCAGCAAATCCAGGGAAAACATTCAGAATTCTAAAGAATATTATTCATGCAATAAATAATATGAAAAGATTAGTCTTGGAGGCATTATGAATGGGTATGTTTTATTTGAGTAAAAGGAGTGTAGGTACAGAATACTAGCAGGAATATAACAGAAAAAATCTTAACTTCAGGAAGAAATGAGGTTGGGAGAACAATTTAAACTCAGACTTGACGTAAAGATAACAAAAGCGTTTACCAATAACCAGAGTTCCTCCCAATGTGAAATCCATGTATGCATTTCTACCATGGGTAAGCAGGCACTGGAGAAATCTCTTCACTTGGACTATAGCGGGGCGCACTCTGCCTGCCTTCCCTCCAGCTTGGAGCACAGGAAGTGGACCATCCTAATTCAGTTGCCTCTCGGCCATGGAGCCCCAGGTGGCCAGTAACATCAGAAGGAAAGAGGGCAGGAGGGGAATGCTTGTCTGAATATCTGAGCTTGAAAAGCTTCAGTTACCAGCAAGCAGGCTCCCCTTTTCACTTTGAGATACAAACGTAAATATTTCCACGTGGAAATTTACAAAGTGGGGTTACATGTAGAAGAACCAAGTCTCCCAATACCCATAGTGAGGAGTCTGAGTCCTTCATGCAAACAGAATCAGCCCTAGATGCCTCAGAGATGCTTGGTAAAGCCAATGGCTGAAGCTTCAAGTGGCTGCTCGGAGCTAAGGAGTAGGGGCCGGACATCAAGAGTGGAAAAGTCTGGCGCTCACTGCCCATGGGAGAAACTGCAGGTGGATTTTCCTCCTAACTCAGAAGGAACATCTTGTAAGGCGAAATCATCTGTAAAAACTTGCAGTTTTCCACTTCTGAAGATAACTGCAACTAGGAAGGATTCCACCACAGAGAAATGCTAACAAAAAGCAAATTACTTGTAGCATCAAGGGGATTTATAAGAGCCCAATTTAACTTCCATTGTTTGTGATTCTCATCTAGGCCAACTGGCCCAGACTAGCTTTTGGCGTGCAGGTCAAAGCTAGGGCTTTCCTAGCAGACTAGTTTCATCCTTTTCACACTCAGAGAAGCATATTTTAGTGCAAAATCCATCCTATGCTTTTTTTATCTGCATACCACAGCCCTGTCTATTATGCATTATGCACAACACTCAGCAATTGTCTGCTCTAACCACAATACCTAACCACAACATGGTCCTCAGAATAAGCCTAGCGCACATCGGTAACCTTTGCATAGCCTTGTTGTGGTTTAGCCCCAGTCAGCAGCTAAGCACCACACAGCCGCTCGCTCACTCCCCCCACCCCTGTGGGATGGGGGAGAGAATCAGAGGAGGAAAAGCAAGAAAACTCATGGGTTGAGATAAGAACAGTTTAATAATTAAAATAAAATAGTAAGAGTAGTAATGGTAATGATAATAATAATATAATAAAAAGAAATAACAAGAGAGAGAAACAAAACCCAGGGAAAACAGGGAAAAGGGAAAAAGAAAACAAACAAACAAAAAAAACCCCACAAGTGCTGCAACCACTCACCACCCGCTGACCGACACCGCCAGTCCCCGAGCCGCGATCGCTCCTTCCCCCAGCCAACTCCCCCCAGTTAATATACTGGGCATGACATCACATGATATGGAATATCCCTTTGGCCAATTCAGATCAGCTCTCCTGGTTGTATCCCCTCCCCTCCCGGCTTCTTGTGCACCTGGCAGAGCACGGGAAGCTGCAAAAGTCCTTGACTAGTGTAAGCACTACCCAGCAACAACTAAAACATCAGTGAGTTATCACATTATTTTCATACTAAGTCTAAAACACAGCACTATACCAGCTACAGTGAAGAAAATCAACTATCCCAGCTAAAACCATGACAAGCCTACACTGCAAACACACCCCACCTGCTGTTATTTTGCTTGCTGCAGCTGACACTGTACCTGCTCCTTAAGCAAGAGCTCGAGGAATCATGACAGCATCTCAGGCCTCTCCTGAGCCTGCCTGGGCCAGGTAAGCCATCTCTAGAGGTCACATCTCAACACCTTGCAGAAACTTCTAGACTTACATGACATAGATTTTTTTTCCAATGACCAATTTTTTTGCAATAACCCATACTTCTTAACTTAGGAGGTTTTGCATCTTGGAGACTAACATTCCCTGTGGCACCATGTTATGGTCTGTATTTGAGACAAGGAGTAGATAATCAAGAATTCTTGGCTGCAGGAAGCCACAAGTGAGATGCCTGTCTCAGAGTTAGCACCTGCCATTCAGAACTAACTAGCATTCTGGGCATCCATGCATATTCAGGAGGCATCTGGTACAGATTAGCTCAGCAAATCCAAGGTGGGTCTGTTTACACTCAAGCTCTTCAAAGCCATTCTCCACAGCCTGTATCCCCATATAATCTTCTTCACCAACACTGAAAATATTGTCAGCGCTTCTCCCAGAGTGGACTCCCCTGTTGCAGGGAACAAAAGACAGGATTCACATTCCCACAGGCTGTGTCTACACAGTTCTTACAACTACACTAAGAGAAAAAATATCAGTCATTGTCAACTCTCCATTCTTCCAGAGTGGGTAGTTGGCACTCTCTCCCCTTCAGCAGAACCTTGGCTTCTCTAAAGCTGAAGAACCTGTGTTTATTTCAAGCATTGCAGCCTTCTAATCTTGGATGAAGTGCCCATACCCAGCCAAACTGCACACATGCAGTGTTGGGAGGGACTGTGCACTCAGCTTGCTGACCACATGGATTGCCAGGATACAGGGGATGCCAATTCCCCATGTTCTGTGAGAATCCCTATGACCGGACACATCTCACACCATCTCTGTATGAGGGGTTTGGTGAACCCTTCAATGTGGATTAGCCCCGTAAGATTATGTCTTTCAGTCTACCTATATCCTTCTCAGCGCTGCTGCTGCCTCAAAGCAGTCCTGAGCCCTGGGATGGTAGGCAAATGTGTGTTAGCAACAGCACAGCCTCACAAGCACCACCTGGGTCTGTAGGGCAAGAAAGGCACTACTATAATGAATGTTCATTGCAACCAGTGCTCACAGGGCAGAATTTTTCTCTCCATACATGACCAAAAAAAAGCACTAATTTCCTTCCTTCCTCTGCACCTCCTCAAGAAGACAAAAGCAAGAGTTTCCTCTTTATACAAAAAGACCAAAAAAACCCCAGTCCTCCCACTTCCTTTTCCCACCTCCTTCCAAAGTCATCAAAAGCACCAGTTTCTCTCTCCTCTCCACCAACCTACCCAAAGCATACAACTCTCCATCTTCTTAACACCCCATAAGTTTAACTCCTGCCTCTGAGAAGCTGGCAGGCTGAGGAGTGCTCTTTGCAAAGGTCAATGGTCAGGCCTGTGCCATGAAAGGCTCACACAGGAACAAAACCCAAGCTCTCTCAGGCAGATCAACAGTATCTCACCGCTTTGCCGCCTGCCCCGTATCCCCTCCAGACAGAGGCAGCCCACATTCCCTACCATCCCTCCCTAGGAGGCCAGCTGTGGAGCTGAGATGAGGGAAGGAAATACTTGCCTTCCAAGCCCTTACTCAAAATAGACAGCAAGCAGAAAACTAATTAAAAACATGCTGTAGAATACATGTAAAACTGTATGTAAAAATATTTCTCATAAGTAGAAGAGTTTGCCATAATTAACCCCTCGAATTAAATAAAACTAAGTGCTTACATGTTAAGGCTTCTTCTAGAGCTGCTATGCAGACCACATCAGTGGAGAAGCACTGGATTTGGCCACCATGAATAAGTGATGCTCAGGCTGGAAGTTGCTTGGGCTGGCTCTGCTGCTTGATGGGCTGACAGGGTATGTGGCTCCTCCCTGGATGAGGTTTTAACAGGGGTGAAAGTCCAAAGGTGCCTGAACAGCTTTTGAAGAACCTGCCATTCCAGTAATAAAACACTCTGACCCTGCTAGTGGGTGAGATGCTGGTGCATCTCCCATCTCCATCAACACCCACCACCTCCGTAATAGCAGCTCTGGGCAGCAAGCAGATCAAGAACTTTGTACTGCTGCATGTAGGCATCCTGCCCGCATCTTCCTCAGTTTCAGTAGAGAAACTGAAAGAGAACAGGGTGATTCAGGGATTTCCCATAGTGCAGGAAACAGGTTTTTGCAGCTCTGCAAAGGTGTGATAACCAATGGTCTCTTGAATCCCCAGTGTGGCTCAGAGCTTTTCATACGACAGCACGGTCAGGGAGGAGAGAAGAAGGGAGATCTTCAGTTCTATACTTCTTTGAAAAATGGCACCTCCTTGGAACATGCTGTTTGCAGTATTGGAAGACACTGTGAAAGCAGAGGCTTCTCTTCCCAGTGGGGATGGACCACATAGATCCTGGAGCCCAGCAAGTACCTGACAGATATCTGCAGCAGCTGCCAGGTTGAACATTTATTTGAAATGTACCTAAGATGCCTCCATGTGCATATCGACTACAATTCATATAGCATGTGGATGAAATTAAACTTTGGGAGAAGACATCAACAGGAGACAGCTAGAAACATAGGAGTGCTGTAGCAAGATTCCTAGCTGGCCCAAAACTGTGTTGTTTGAATAAAATATTTGATCATTAAATGCTTTGTCTCTGTTGGGTGGTTGAGAACTGAAACAGAATTGAAGATGTTCCATCTTATATAAATAGGAGCCAAACATGGGCAGTGCAGAAGCATGCCCTCTGTAGCTACTCCAATTTCTCCTGTCTGGAGTGAGAGGACATAGGTACTACATAGCTTGAAGACAGAAATACAGCTGGCAAGGAAGTAACTCTCTTGTGCTAGGTGAGGATTCAAACCAAGTTTTTATTACAACAGCATGTTTTGAAGAAAAGGAAATTTTCAGAAGACTGTGTTTTCAAGAGAGAAAGGAATTCACTGGAGTGACAAAGGATGTTGTCCAGATCTTGCGAAATTCAATTTAAAAAAGTCAAAGAGAAATCTTGTGATTTCTAAAAATCATGAGAATAAGAATTTTTTTTAAAACACTCTCTTTGAAAAGAGAAAATACTATCTTTCCAATATCGAATTAGAATGGGAATAATTATTTTTAATAGGCAAGGTTTTTAAATTTTGAATATTAACACAATCCTTTGCACTTTAATTAAAAAGTTACTACAATGTATACTTTTGTAAGTAAAAAGCAAAGTTCCTCCCTTCCCTAGGAATGCCATTTGATTCCACTGTCGGATTCTTTATACAATAAGCTACCTGAAATTCATTGTATCAGGGGAACATACTACATTGTTGTTTTAACATTTGTATTGATCAACAAAGATCTTGAAAATCTTAGAAAGCTTAGCTCACTAGAGGAACACTGAGAAATTGTGCTTGTGGCTGTCACTGCCTTGGAAGGCCTGCTGGATCCAGTGGTGGAGGTGACGTACTGCTTGGAACAAAGACAAATTAGATCACAACGTACATCACAGGTGGCCGTCATCTGCATGGCCAAGTGCCACTTTTATACCCCAAAAGCATTTGCGGTCAGATCATGCTGTCATGTCTCTGTCCAGCCAGAGCAATACATGCACAACCCTGGCATTTATAAAGTTCAGAATTAATCTTTTATTTTGTGTCAAAGACAAAACTAGGAAGACTCTGTTCAGTTGTTACTTTCTTGCCTCTCTGCTTCGTATCAGACAGGAGTACTCTTTTCTATCAGTTCACGGGATTACTTTTCTTCACCTGAAGAGAGAAGGAGGGAGGGAAGAGGGAAGGTGGATTGCTTGCTTGCTTGCTTGCTTGCTTGCTTGCTTACCTCCATACCTGCAAGTCCCTCTAGCCTCTTGCTGAGCTGAAAGCATTTTAAATGTCAGCTGTGAATCAGAAACCCTAGGCTGGTTGGTAGCATCTGTGCTTCCTTGGTTTATCAAGAAGGTTCAGCTGACCTTCCAGGTGCTCCAGGGGTTCATATACCCTGTAACAGGGCAAACCATCCATGTTTGCCTACTAGGACATCAGATTCAATAAAATCTGCCCGATATACATATGTCCAACATATATGCATGTGTACAAACTCCCCCCTGCCATGCACAGACGACAGAGCAACGCCTCCATCTGACCTTCCAACCAGCCAGCCTTCCATGGGCCTGATAAAACACCCTTGTGAGCTACCTCCTGACCCAAGGGCGTATTATAAGATCAGGGCCATAGTGTAAATCAGGTATCAAAGAGCTGTAAAACCTGGCGCAATAAAGAACAATCATACTTTCAGCTCAGTGAATGTGGCAAAGCATTCTGAAATACAGTATCCCTGTTTCTTTCTCTGGACCCTCATTTTATCCAGTTTGTAGCTGTTACTAGTGTTAACCTTGTAAGCAAAGCAAAGGGGCTTGGAAAAGAAACTCTGCAAAGGGTCAGGAAAATACACAGCATTCTTCTAGAGAACAAAAAGCACTGTCCGATGAACACAGAAGGAGACGAGATGTCAGCAGTTAGTTTTAAGCTTTATTTCTGCTCTAAAACCGAAGACCCCTTTATAGCCTAATAGAATTATAGACTCAAGTCTACCATTAATAGCATGCATGGCGCCAGTGTAATAAAAAATGGAAATTCATTGTCCAAGAATGATTTATGAAGTTCAGTAATTCATGTCAGAGTTTCCACAACATTGTGCTTCTCAAAAAATTTCAGGTCCAACTAACTAACAGTGCTCCGTTAGACATTGATCCTTTAATGCGTGTGTGCACTTTACTGATTTTATTTTGGCAATGTTACAAGCATGGATGCGAGAGAGAGAAAGAACATGTGCAGTGGGATATTTAGCAACATTTCTAATCTGCTTTGTACTTGGTATCTTTAAGACATTAATTTAATCTTTCTACCCTCCATGACAAATATATACCATGGAACATGTAAACTTCTGAAAAAAATGCATTTTAGTATTAGGTTCAGCAGAATATGTAATAAATAGATGTGAAGAAGCAAAGATCAGATTTAAGGATCATTTTAGCAATAGACTTTATTTCAGATCTATAACCATGAATAAAAATAATGTATAGAAAATATTAATTAGCCCATTTTCAACCATTTGTGTCTCTAGAGCACTACACCAAGTGAGCTTACTCACTTTTTTTTTAATCGTGTACATTTAGTTTTAATGGTTCAGCTCTTCTTCAGTCATCAATAGGGAGCCTTGTTACCATGGTGACAGACAGATGGATTAATGCGATGCTTAGAGAGATACAGTAGTGCCAAATTTTGATATATACAGTAAGCACTAATGTACTGCATACACAAAAGGGCATGCATGCAGAAAAATCTCAGGGACAGCCTTCAATATGCACAGAGAGTGCCTTGACACAAAATTCCCATTATCTTCTGACAGAAATTGGCCATCTATTTCCTACTTTATGCCCTTCAAAAATACCCTGTTGGAGTCATGGACAGTTGCTCTAAAAACTTAAAACAAATGTCTAACGAGGCCTGTTGCAAAGGGCTGCTGTCATCACCTAACGTGTCAGCTACATGTATTAGGCCATGAAGCTACTGGTCATCTTAGAATGATTATCTATAATCCACTTCTTGAAATGCAGTCTGACACCTTCAGCTGAGACCTTTACATTTGCCTGTTTATTTTATTCACTTTTTCATTTAAAAAGCATTTTGACCTTTATTCATTGCAGCTCTCACTAATGAGAAAGAAATGTGAGATACACAAAAATCATTGAATTTTTATAGAGCACAGACAGATTGCATGTTGAGTAATTCTTAAAACTTTCACTTCCTTCTCTTTCAAATCTCAATGACCTGCACCTTCCTTGCCCATCTCACTCCTTTTCTTAGAGCTGCTAATGAGCTTTCCCATTTTCAAAGTATTAGCGTAATTGTTTATGTCTTGCAAAAATCCTCAGATGGAGATGAATAGTACAGGAAGAAATTGTGTGACAGTTGCACTATGAATCCCTATCACTTAGACTGTAAATCCCCCATGCTCATAGAACTAAGAGATTATGCTAGCTGCATTGTTTTATTTATTTTATTTTATTTTATTTTATTTTATTTTATTTTATTTTATTTTATTCTCCATGCAACATTTGAATCATTCTGTTGTTGCCAAACATCTTCACTGCTGAAACCTATGATAAGCTGCTAACTGACCTGAAAAGTCAGGTATTTTTAAAAGACAATTTGACCTGCCGACTGAAATTCTGGCACAAACTTGGTGCTCTTAGAAATATACTAGATGTGAAATCAGAAGTACTTTATCCAGATCACACTGTTAATTTATTTTACAAGAATAATTTAATTAGAAACGTTTTCCATCCGTCTACACAAAGTGATAATTATCATTCATCAGGAGCCCAATATTCATCTCTCCTTCCAGGCCTTTTTTAATTGTAATATTAAACTATAGCAATTAAGCTCTGTGAATGACCGCAAAAAGGGCCTTTGGATATAATTGCACTGAAGCCGACTAGGAAAAGTATACGTCTTGTACTCTTGCCGATTAATTTTACAGTTGGATTTCTCAGAGGATTTCTCTCTCTATACGAGTGAAGTTTATACTGGCCATCTCCCCAAGATAAATGAAACACTAGTCCAATTTGTTCCCCCGCCAGGTGCTCTGCAGCACACACCTCCACCGTGGGCCCCCGAACCGGTGTCGCTGGCCACACGAGGACAGCCAGTGGCACGGGTCGGGCACAGCAGCCCTCCACAGGCTCACACAACGCAGCGGCCTCTGAACGTGGCATCTGAGGGGCTTCTGCTGCCCGGTGGTGGCCCATGCCAGCAGCACGTCCCTCCCACCTCGCAGCCACCGCGGCGTGGGGTGTTACGTCAGAGCCAGGTGTGAGTGAGCCAAGCTTGAAGTCACCCTTGCCCGTGAACTAATTTGTAGGGGAGTCTGCCCGATGTCCAGGTCCCAGTCCAACCTCCTCCCCAAAGCAGGCCCAGCTGTGAGCTCAGAGCAGCTCACTCAGGGCTTTATCCTTGTGAAATTTTCCTTGAAAGGAAACTGCACAGCCTCTCCTGGCAGCCTGATCTGAGCCTGGCTCTCCTCACGGGACCCGTTTGAGCTACCAGCAAAGCCACCTCCCGGAGCCCACAGCAGGAAACACACAGGGTGGACAACTCTATGTATTGGGCTGTCACCAAGAGGCCGCCTCTGTCTTGCCAACCATGATTTTGCAAGTTTCCAATTCTGGCTACGTGGGCCAGGAGTAGATCTTCTCTGTAGAAAATCCTGCTTCCAGGCTGTCACCAGGCAGACCTGGTCAGCTGGTCAATCTAAATGGTGGTGCAGGACCACCGCTGCTACCTCAGGTTACAGCATCCAGGCAGAGTGGCTGAGCTTCAGGTACCAGGCCATGCTCTAATGATACCATGGAAATAATAACTAATTTTTGCTGTTTCTTTTTTGAATTCAGTCAGAAATACACTTTTTCTGCACCACGTTAAAGGTTTTTCTAATATGGTAGAGCAAAGTAACTATTAAAAGTTGATAGAGCACTATTCTGTAATGAAATACATACTGAGGCCGTTAAAGACATGGTACCCAGTAAAATTAAAAAAGAGCTCGTAAACATATTTGCTAGGTCTCTAAAGACAGTGGTGTTACCACAGGAATTGGGACGGGATTTATGATTTGCCTCTCTAGTTCATGCGGGCAGAGCCAAAGAGATATGGCAGTATTTTACTTGCCAAGAGAGAATATTGTAAACACTGGGCAGGTAACAAAACATATAATTTAGTAAAGGATGAGAATAGAAAACAAGTAGATACACACATATGCAGGAAGACCCTCCATAAGTGTTCTCGTCTCTGCAGCCCCACATAAATGCTGTCCAAGTCATATGACACCCTTGATATGTATTATCAGCAGCTCTGACATTTGTACTGCGTCTCTGACCAGCCATAAAGTCATCATCCGTGAGTGCTAATTTGGGATTTATAACTGAAACTCGGGCCATACTGCCAATGGGACTTTTGTCATTTACTGAAATGCGGCCAGGCTCTGGCCATAAAAACCAATGCCGCAGTGGTGTCAGTGCAGCATGCTGGCACACTCAGTCTTGTCCAAAGTTACGCCTGACATGCCCCGCTGAATAACCAAATGTAAAAGTGAAATTAAAAAGGAAGTGTTTCATATTCCACAGAAGTAAGCTGCAGCTTAGAAAGGCAGCTCTGGAGCTCAGGGAGGTGACCGGGAATCTGGAGATCTGGCCTTTCACCTCCTGCTTTTGCCGGAGAACCACAGTAGAACTTTGTGTAGACTGATTAATTTCCTCATCTCCAAATGGAAAAATACCCCTCCCATAAACGTGTGAAGCTAGCTCAACCAATATTTTTAAAGTGCCTTTTGATTCTCTGATGGAAGGCTCTTCTTGCTATTGTTATCACATTTGACAAATGAGCACTGACTTTGTCAGTATTTCTGTGGTTAAAATCTATAAATCATTATTCAGTGACCAGATTTTTGCTGTGACATAAGAGACCTAAGGACTTGCTCTCAACGTGGGAATTTCAGCCACCAGATTTTTAAGAGATGCACAACAGTAACCAGCTTATTGTAAAAACAGAGGTTTCTACAGAAACCTCATCATAGCTGCAGAACACTTTCATTTCTGGTCTAATCGACCAGAAAATTATTCGGAAATACGTAACCGTTCTTTTCATGCCCCCGCCTGTACACAGTGCTGAGGCTGCACAGTGTTTTCAGGAATATCAGAGCTTCCATAAATACAGGAAATGACCCCAGTGAGTCAGGCAGAGAGCAAAGCTCAGCTCTCCTGAGAGCTGGAGAGTAGCTCAACTGCTGCATTTTCTCTCTTTCCAAAACCAGTGCTTGGCTCTTTCCCAAATTCTTTTACATAATCCAGTTCTTTTACTGAACATGTCAGTTTAACCAGTATTCAAATCAACCTCCCCTATGTTTTGAATTGGATTTTCAAACTCCAAGCAGGATTCTGTGCCTCAGCTGCCAACTTTTTTTGCAGTGGCACTCAAGACTGTTTTGGAGATATAAAATCAGACAGTTAGATATTTAGTGAATATATCAGATTACTGCATTTATTATGTCCCAGTCAGTTTATAAACTAGCTGCTTCTCCTCTGAAGACCTAAATTGCAAGCTTGGTCCGCAAGTGAAACTTGCCTTCAGTGGAGATGGCCAGGTATCACCGTGCAGTCCTGCACAGAAGAGGAGCAGGAGGAACGCAGGCCAGGACTGAAATATTTCGCAGCATTATGTTAAGAAGTTTGCACACCGTGCTTTTATTTCTTGATAGAGCTGCTTATTGGCAGGAATACCATGCACTCACAAAGATTATAAAAATCTCTTAGGGAATATATTTATGCAAACTTGTTTCTTTTTTATTTTTCTTAAATTTCTTTTTGTCCTTGAGTTCTGGCTTATTCTCTTTCCACACTTCTCCCTCACCAATACTGTACAATTTTATGAACTTCCATGAGAGAGGAACCGTCTTGCTAATTTTTCATTAAAACCCAGGGGTCAATGTAGAAATCCTGACCATAACTTCAGAATCACAGGTGGACATTTACATGTACTTTGAAGCTGAAAACTTTGCCTCTCAATGTCTGCTTTTGGCTCACCAATTTTTTTGTAATAAAACAGGAAGACCACAGAAGGAAGCCGGCCATCAATGACTGCTTCTCTGTGAAAGTCAGGGCATCCTGGCTATTGCCTACCTCAAAAGAAAGTAGATGTACACACAGTGCCTCAACCTGGTCATGCAATTACTGTTGCTTTGTCCAAATTCAAATCTATGAGAGCTCAGACCTGTGGTCATATTAAATGAGTAAAAGTCATGTATTTTTCAACTCTGCTATCTCCTATATAACCCACTTATTTGCAGATAGATCTTCATGCCCTTATTTTATGAAGATTTGGATATCTGATACCAGAATAATCAAAACCTGTCTTTCAAACAAAAATGTGTCCACTTTCAGAAAAACATAATGGAGTTCTAGAAGAAGATAACTGGTCAATTCTGAGTAGCCATACTCAGTACCCTTGCCTGTGCATCGTAACAGTGACAGAGAAGGAATAATTACAGAAAATGCAAGGCTCTTGGGTGAGGTATACATGAAAGGAGAGAAAGCATTCTATTATATTCAAGTATACAACAAGAAGAGATTAATTTTGTAACCTAAATGGACGCAATTCTGCTGAATATCTCTTTTTTTTTTTTTTTTTTTTAAAGCAGGACAGTTTATTCTGCCACACTAAGAACTTTAAGTTATTCAGTAAGACAGAGTGGATTTCATGGGTTTTGTGCCCTACTTTAAGTCTCTGTGAATGATTAATAGAGACAGATCTTATCTGACTCTCTCTGAAAGATGGACTTTGGCACTGTTCAAACCAGGATTAAGTAGTATCATTTCTCTTTTCTTTCTTCCTAGTTCTGGAAAAGATTTGAAAGAAATTGGTGTCTTGATTGATGTGAACTCAAAAAACTATCCTGAGAAGAAAATCTAGGATTTTATCATCAAGGACCAAAAAAATAGGTTGTTATCTCTCACAGTTCAGGGATTCCTCTAGCAGATGCAACGGTGATCTTGACACAATTTACAATCAAAATGACACACATGCTGCTGTTTTAGTTTTATGCATACTAACATTTACATATCATATACACTTCTGCATGAAGGTAAAAAGTAATTTTCTCTTTTACTATTGCCACTGTGCAGTTTTTGTAAGACCGCCTTTATCTAAGCTTTTCCAGGAGTTTTTTAAAATTTAAACCTATAATATAGTATTATATTATAAATATTATTTTTTATAATTATGTTTATTATGATATATAATTTATCATAAAATCACAGAATTGTTATAAATAATAATTTATAACATTAAATAATAATTATATTAGATTATAAAATAAAAATATAAAAATTTTACCAGAGGTTTTATTATTATTTGTGGTTAATTCTAATGCTATTCCAAAACATACGCAGGATTTTTTTTCCTCTTCCTTCTCCTTTTTCCAAAGGAGGGAAGAAGACTAGAAGTCATTTAGGCGCTGTCCAGATGAGAAAAATGGCGTTAGTGATGATGGGCCAGCTATACAGCAGAGATAATGCCTACTTCTTTTGCAATAACTGCTTCTTAACTGTGTAAAATTTTGTTTAACTGACACGGTACATGGGCTATTAGGGAATGGCTTTGGATTGGTTTTCAGAAGTACTGTGAACAGGAAGTTTCCCAAAATACTAAATTTTTGCCTAGCAACCCAAGCCCCTATAATTAGACCCTTAGATACAGACTATAAATGATGATGAAAAGGTATGAAGAAGGAAGCTGGGGAAGAAACACTTGTTTTGGATTTATTTACATTCTTTGCTTGCTGTTACTGAGTGTTATAAGTAACAATATCCTTTGCCGCCCCTACTGAATCCTGGTAAGTTAGCATACCGTTTGATAAAGGAACACATTCAGCAGAGTGTCAGGTAACTGTACGGCAGTTTATATCCACCAGCAGCTGGGAATTACTGTGGTACAGACACGGAAGAAAACAGACACGTATGGCTCTCGTAGCGTTACTTTATGATTGCTTTCGGACCGAATTCAGGTGTATATGAACAGCTACTGATGTAACGAGGGTGAATGAGAATTTTGAACAAAAAGACGTACTTCACGGCAACACCATTCGCCAAGATCTAGCTCAGTGAAACTCATGGGAAGGAAGAATTTCTCCCGGTTTGCTGTAGCAAAGCCCATGACGTTCTCTGTCCCGCAGGCTTAAACAAAAAGCCTCTTAAAAGCCTGCTACAGAAGACCTGATTTAGAAGAGGCTTTGACAATTTTTGCCAATTCCCCCGCTCTGGGGCCGCGGGCAGCGCCACAGCACGGCACGGCCGCAGGAGAGAAAGCCGCCGCTGCCCTGCCCGGGGAC
>WEKW01000332.1:42860-54109 GCA_013389905.1 Sula dactylatra
GGGCCGGGGGCGGGCGGGCGCGGGGGAGCGGTGCCTGTGAGCGACGTGCCGGTGTCGGGCACCGAGCCCTGCTGCCACACGCCGTGCCTGCCCAGCGCCGGGCTTTCCTGCCCCTCCCAAGGAGGCCATGCGCCGAGCTCCTCCTCTTCACGGAGAAGTTAATCTAAGGCAATTATTATTTCTGAAATCAGGGAAATGTTGGGTAGTAGATCTTGAAATGTAAAATGAGGTGGGCATGCAAAGTTCGGACGGCATGCGAGGGCTTCCTGCTCCCAGGCGGAAGGGGTACTTTATAGGCTTCATTGACACGAGTACAGCAAACTCGTGATGGAGACATCACAATGCTGGAGAAAAGTTAATTTTTTTAAAAGTGAGACCTAACACAATCGCCTTTTGCTTCTTACTTCCTATTCAGGCCAGTTTTTAACTACCTAACTGGTATTAGGAAAGGGAAAACAGGCTGGGTATCAATAGTTGCAAAGGAAGAGCTTGTAACCCCCTGAAATTTTTGAATTCTAACACAAATCAGATGGTTTTGCACAGCGCGCTTGGCCTTTGTAACAAGCCTTTTTCTTAAAAGTGGGCAGGTATGGCTGCATGTGCCTTTGATGCAAGAACTAGAAGGGATCAAGGGACCCCGACTGACTTTGGAAACACTCTGAAAGAACTGAAAAGTGAGGAATGCTTCCTCTCGTGGGAAAGCTTCCTGCTAGTGTAATCTTCTTCTTTTAAATAGAGCATTAGAATAGAGAACGAAGAAAGCTGAAGAACATGTGTTGCTTATGGAATGGTCTTCAGAGGTACTGGTGGATTTTCTCGTGGTCATTTGAAATAACAAGTGATGCAACAAAAATAATTGCATCTTTCTTTTGGGGAAGGGTGAGGCATAGCCGTAGAACAAGACGATTTTAGTAGCCTGGCCCTGGAGCGAGAGAGAAATTTCAAAGTACTGTGAAAAGGCATCCTGGGATTTGGATGATTTTTTTGTGTGTGTGGCTTGAAAATATATACACTTACCATTAATTTTCAAAATGGTCTATTTCAAAATATTCTTTCTTGCTTTCTTGCCATGTTGAGTTAATGTAAATAATGTAGACAACTGTGCCTTTCCCTTCAGCATGTACTGACAGCCCTTAATTTTTCAGGTTTTATCTTCAGAACAGGTTTGGGTTTGTGGTTCGGGTTGGTTTTTTTTTTTTTCCTTCCCTTAAGAAACAAAATCTTAATTTTTATTTCTTCAACTTTTCTTGGCAGGTGGAATTTTTCTAGGTACTGTTGCTACAGCAGGAATGATAGCAGGTTTTGGCACCACACTTGCCATGACAAAAAAGAAAAACCCAGACTGGTTCAGTAAGGTTTGTTCCTTTTAAATTATTTTCCAATTGTGATACACAGGAAATAAGAATGCATCAAATGCTTTATAGAAATGTTGATATATGTGGAGTTTGGCTGTACAAAGTTGATGGTAAGAGCACTAGACTTAACTGAAGTCAATAGGTGTAGGATTAATTTAAAAATCAATTCAGAGTTGGCGCTGCTGAATACTTTAGTACTTGAGCTTAGTTGAAATACATAAAGCTTACGCTGTTTGCTGGAATTGTACTGCTGCTATATAATGGAATATAATTGATGGTCTGTTTTGATTCTGTGATATGAACACACTTCAGTCATGAGCCTGTTTCACCTCAGTGATCCAACTCACCGTGCAGTCCCACAGCGCTACAGTGAATCGGGAAGCAAAGTAACTGCGGTAAGGATGGGAATGAGGAGGTAGAAGGCCTGTAAGCTGTGGAATATGTAAGTGGAATCACTTAGTCAAAATTTAAGCTCTGCACTCCCTTCCCACCATGTAAGGGGACTGATGAGATTGAGTAGTGGCTTGGTACTATTGAGATCTGATGGCCAAAATTAATCTGATCTCGTGCAATTACTAAGAGGATCCACCTGAGCATTCTGGGGAAAAAAATTGCAAAGCCAAGCCAGCAATTGTACCATGTTGGTATATTAATCTGAAATATAGCATATTTATTTGAAAAATGCTTTTTTCCTCACTAATGCCTTGTTGCTGCCAAAAATGTCAAAAATAGGCCCTTAAAATTGATCAGTCTCATCACCACCAAGCCCTTAAAATACAACATAGATTACAGATGTTTTTAGGCAGCTGAGAACTGTTCAGTTGTGTTTATTTTTAAAATGTTAGTTCAATAACAATACAGATCAAGGAAAAAGAAGTTCTTCCATTGCACTTTCTATCAGAGCCTTTGTATCTGATCGCTCACAATCTCCTTTTGTGGTCAAAGAGCAAGAGATCCTTCCTTTGCCATCCTATTTTCCTCCATAGGCTGCTGTGGCGTAACTCATCCATTGCCTTTTCAGCAACAATGAACCCGGGTTTCTTTTTTGAAATAGGCAAAATAGAAAAGTCCAAGAGAAGTTATTTCACAAGCTATAGAAATATATTACAATAAGGAAGTTTTTTTCTTTTTTTAACATCTTTTTTTTTAAAAAAAAAAACCAACTTCCTTTTTCCTGAGGACTGCATTTTCTTCCAGCTCATGCATATTCTTGGCTGTCTGAGCTGTCTTGTTATCAGTGTGAAATATATCAAGAGTGACATTGCATTGACATCCGAGAATGTATATGCTGGAAATGGCACCAAGGAATACATACCGTTTTGATTTTTGCTGAAAACCCGTATCTGCTACTGTGTAAATGAATTACCACAGTTTGCTAGCACAAATCTGTGATTCCTGGGACCCTCAACTTAAATACTGAAGGGTGTAGAAAGATGCTTTTTTGTCAAGGTACTTGTAGGTGAGCAATTTCAAAAGGGAAGGCTGGACTTTGAGGATGATGTAACTGTCAGTAGAGGCTCTCTGAGATACCAGCGAGGTAAGCAGTTCTGCAGTAGCACTCCTACTTAAATTTATAGTTACTTACTGCAAGTAATTTTGAATAACACATCATGTATAATAACATAAATGTAATTCTGAATAACTACAGATGATTACATCCTTCGTAGATCTTCAATGCCTAAATATTATTTCTATCCATGTTAAGGTGAGGCCATAGTTTGACAGGTACTTTAAGCAAACATCAGCCAGCATTGCTGTTGAAAGAAGTAATTCTACCAGCCCTTAGTTTCTGGCAATTCATTCCTGCCCCTGTAAAGGCACCAAAACTTGTTCTACTGGGTTGGTGAGATGATACCGGTTAATTTGCATTTCCTGCGTTAGCTTTTGTCATTTTTTTTTTCCTGCATTAGCTTTTGTCAAGACTGATTTTGTCCAGATCAGTGTTCTGATCCCTTTCACCGCATGACTGCAGTGACTGTGCTGGCACAAGTTTGGGGGAAGGTCCGAAGGAATGAGAATTGATGCTCAGTGTTGGGAAGAAATGTGAGACCTGTTCTTTCAGCATCTTTGCTGGCTTGTGCCAGGTTCTGTGTCAGTGAAATGGTGATATGCAAGTCAGGCAGAAACAGCAAGCAAACGTAATGCAGCCTGGGACAGATTTAAATAGTTTTATGGAAGAAAAAAATAGCAATTTAGAGGGGAAGCTGTAGCACCACAGCATCGTGGCTTCATGAGTGCATTCAGACTTCCACGAACCAACAATACGAGGCCCTACTCCTGTAGAGTAGCATCAGCATTACTGGCAGGAGATAAAGCTGGAATTGTACCTACTGTACCTCCTCCCTGGTGGTGAAGTAAAGTAAGTGTAAGCATTTGTAGGGCTGGCATCCAAACTGACTCGAAACTGAGATTACATGATCCTCTTTAGTGGCGAGCCACTGCAGAGACCTTCAGTTAAGAAGTGATTGAGGGGGTGTTAAAATTAAATGCTCATTTGCAGCAGCCTCCTTGTGGTGAGTGTCCAGTTTTACCAGCATTTATCCAGGTGTTTAATTTTACAATGGGTTAGGTCATACAAAACAGTGAACACCCTGAATACAATCAACCAAAACAGTTGAGCACATCATTTATTTTAGGCCCTGCTTCCTTTCAGATGCACTCTTATCCGCAAGGGGATCGTTACAGGATTGAGGCCTGTGTCTGAAAAAAACAATGTCATTTCTCCTTCTCCCACTTCCTGCTTATATCCTCCAGAAAAAAAAAAAAATTAAATATGAAGCATTTATTTTGGTAACCAAATCAGCTCCTTCTGCCCCATATTTTCCTGGCCTGGTTTTTAGAAAGACACAAGTATTGTTTAATAGCTTATTTTTTTAAATTTAAGAGTTGCTTTTTTAAAAAAAATATAGGAGCAGTAATGAAAACAATCTATGCCTAGAATAATAGGCTTGTGAATAAAACTCAGTTTTCTTAAAAATGTTCTTTTGTTGGTCACATCTTGTTCTCCCATGCTACTGTAGTCTCTTTATATTTTTTAGCATTTCATTAATCAGCTTTCTTGATGCTCTGAACAGCATATCTGGTAATCATATAACAAACTGTCTTGTTTACAGAAATCCTTTACTGTGTACTTAATACCCTGAGGAATCAGCCTGGGACTGAACTGCTGTCAGTAAAGCCAGATCAATTGTTTCCATTTACCACTATTTTTCTGGGGCAATCAAGCATTTAAATAGTATTTGGGTGGTTTGGGGTTTTTTTTTGCCAGCAATTTTCACAGATAATGATTCCTATTTAAAAATTCTATGTAGAGGATATTTTTGTCCATTCATTTCCCATCTTCTAAATGAGAGAAATCTTTCTGCATGCTATTGTATATGGTCAGACTAAGGAAGCAGGAAAAATGTCAGAAATAATCATCAGCATTTTAAATCTACTCCAAGCAGTCTACTGAAAGTTTTATGAAAGTTCATTAGCTGTGCTAAGGAAATAACAGGACCTGGAATAATAGTGTGACTAGAGATCTCTGCTCTTCGTGTCTCTGTGCATGTTATGTGTATGCTTACAGAGCACTGTTATGTTAACAGCTTCCACTTCGGGATGTCCAAATCGGAATAAATAAGGATCAAGATACATTTTGCTTGTGCCCTTTGCAAGTATGTATTTGTCCTTGGATAACTGTGCCTACAGATAAATCCTAAGGAAAAGCATTAATGCTGAGGACTGTTTGAGGATCATTTTAACATTTCAATAAATACACAGTGAAGAGGAAAAAACTACTGGTGCTGTTTCACTGACCAAATACCATAGTGATAGACACTACATATGTTTAATTATATCAAAGAAGAAAGAACCATTTAAAAAAAAAATGAAGTCTTTTTAAAGCAAGAATACAAAAGATTTCTTTTCCCCACTTTTTGTGATTAATAGAAAAGTGTAGCTCTTTGGCATATTATGGAGGAAAATTTTTTTGATACTTCTGCAAATTAATTTCACTTTTCAGTATTTTAGACTATAAATGAAATAATTCTTTATTGAATATATTTGTATGCTTCCAGTCTCATTTATGTTTACTTCTGAGCAATAATTGGTTTTTTTCCCCTGAGATACCCAGTAAGTAAGTAGGACTGTTCAGTTGCATAAGGACCGTAGATGCCAGTCTTTAACAGTTACTATCTGAAGTCCGTGTTTCCTTGGGAAGAATTGACCAGTGATCCTTTGGGGGGAAAAAAACAAGCCCTCTTGCTGACATTTACCACTACGAGCAAGAGGATTATGTCTGCCTTACTGCTGGTGCGGGCTACACAGATTGAAGCTGTCCCATACCAAATAGGTACACTAAGGTGGGCGTTGTGAGGTGAGAACAGCTGGCTAACGGTGGGGCCTATGCCCTTTGTAGCTGCAATGTGCATTTATGTGCTGCAACAGAGAAGGTTTCATCACGGTTGGGACCCTTTCATGGCTGAGGCTCCTTTCTTCTTGGCCTCAGGTGGCTTCTCCAAGTGACAGTTTTGTGTTTTCAGGACACGTCTCATGGCAGACTGTTATGCAGCAGTATCTTACCAAGCAGTTAAAACCACCTACTCTTGTTTCTGACAAAAATGAGGAGCATGGAGATTGCAGAGCATTTTCTGTGTTGCCACTTGATGAACTGTGCAGGGGGATGGGTTCAGCGTTGTTTGCTCTTCACAAAATTTTCCTAGTTTCTAGAGCTCCTTCAGAGTTGCAGCCCCTTGAAATCAGTCTCTCAGTCACTGTTACAGCCTCTCTGTGTCAAGCTGAAAGCTACTCAGGTTCATCCAGTTTCCTGATCTGCTGTTTCAGGAGTGCAGATAAAGACTTGTAGGCCTATGGTTGCCCACCACCCTTAAAGCCCCAAGAAGAAGTACCAAAATCAATGACGTACAGTGATTATGTTCTGATGTCACTGGCATGAGTGCTTGTGACTGGTTTTGATTCACTTTTGTATTTTGACTGGTGGAATAACTGAGTGTTGGATTCTTGTGCCCACAAAACAGTTGACTTCAGCATTTCTGGGTAATAAAAATCATCCCCAGGTGGTACTGGCAACCATGAAAGCTGCTCCTGGTGGGAGGGCAGCTCATCCACCCCCTAGCTTGGCTCTTTGGGTCTGCTGGCAGCTGTAACAGTTTCTGAGGCCACACTAGTAGAGCTGGCAAGTCAGGAAAAATTCTAGATCACTAAGTTAACTACTTAAGCTCATATTTTTTTCCAATTATTGTTCACTTTTTCTTGATCACTTTATTTTACTTTCCAGGGGATTACTGCCACAGCTGCATTACCAGAGAGTGGTTCGTCACTGGCCTTACGAGCCCTAGGATGGGGCTCACTCTACGCGTGGTGCGGAGTTGGATTGCTCAGTTTTGCCATCTGGAAGGCCCTGGGTGTGCACAGTGTGAGTAGCAAGTATGATCCCCCCAAATACCGTATTTTTCCTTGGGTGATGCATCTTGGGGTGGCTTCTCTATACTGCTTCAGCCTAGGAGTTACACCTTCATTCACCACATGTAGAGTGGCTAACCAGAGTGTGTGAGCACAGGGGAGGCATTCTTACATCTGCAAAAAAAGGGATATTGTGGGAGGAGATGATTTTGGGGGAGGAACAGTTTTATCCTGCTTATGTTTATTTGCACAGATGTTTCAGATTCTTCACAAAAGAGCCAGCGTTCTAATTTAGAGACTAAAATAGTAGCTGCAAACTTTCTATATCCTTTGCTTATGAATTAAAGGCTGTCCCCTGAATCCTATCTTTAGAGCAATCTGTTTATTTGTCCAAGTTCCATTTTTTGCATCAGGATGCTGGGGACATAAGAAAAACTCAGAGGAAACCTGCTTGCTTTCTAGTGCATTTCTGGAAGGGGCAAGGGGGCAGAAGATTGAGTTTTATGTGCAATAGAGTGGTGGTCCATGACATGCCACGTCAAGGCAAAAAGAACTTGGGAAGCATCTGTATGTCCCAAGGGGCTAAGGCTATATTTAGTAAAATGCTTATGTTCCAGAGTTTCACAGTGTGGAGTGTGAACACTAAAGTTCATGTAAGCATTTTTGTTTGCCCCTAGTAATAAGCCGTGACTTAACAGTCCCCTGCAGCTACAAGTTTGGCAGAACTGTCTGTGTCCTCTTTAGGACTAGGAACCAATAGACTACCTTTACCTTCTATTGCAAATTATTTACATATTCAGCAGAGCGTCTCCCAAAACTAAAAAGAAGGTACTACTCCATCCCAGTACTGTTCTCATTAGTATCTTTACTCAAGTTCTCACTTCTTGTCTAGTCTGCTGATGTATCCCGTAGGTCAAGATTTGGTTCCCAACATATAGCGCTACACAATCCCTTATTCCTTAGTTTCCAATCTTGATTCTCAAAAGGAGCCAGTAGAGGAAGGCAGAACACCAGAAAAGCATAGCAGGACACAGGAGGCATCTACAACACATCATCTTTAAACTCAAGACCTCCTTGTGAGGCTGTAGTGGAATGGCAGAGAAGGGGGAGAAAGAGTGGAAGTACCGGTTTATACTCTCTGCTTGCTGAGTTACAACCGTCCACTCAGTTTACTGTCAGTTACATCACCAGCCAAAAGTACTCATTTCAGACTATGCTGCCAATCCTTATTTTCACTCTGTCAGAGTACTTCTGGTCCTGCCGAAGGACAGCAGACTCTGACCCTAGTCTGCAATTTACGTTAAGTGTTGCTCAGTAAGCTTAATTTTTACTTCGTTGAGAAGTACTGGCCTAGACCCACAGTTGCCTGGTTTCCCTGTGAGGCTGCTTTCCTTGAGACTGCCTGACAGTGAAAACGACATGAGCTTGAGGTGGCCAAGCCCCAGGACATGACAGAGTCTGATGGGGGCTCCTGGCTACCCGACAGCAGAAGCTGTTGTGTCAGAAGAGTACAGCACACTGCAGGGCATTGGGGAGATTTGTTGAGCATTTGTAGTCAGAAAGCTGCACCTTACTATATTCTGTGTTGTGGTAGTGTTGAAAGGAGGTGGGGGAAACTGTATGCTAAGAGACACTTGCAAATGCCTGTTGGTATTGGTTTCTGTTGTGGAGTGCTTATGTTTCACTGTATTGCACAGTGAGAGCTGCAGACACTGTGAAGGAAGCAGATTTCTGTCAAGAGACCGTGTCTGCACATGATTTTGAACAGCTCTCTCCCTGCTCTCCACTGACATATTTATTGCATTCACTATTGAGTTTTAAATTCCCACTGCAGAGGAAACATGTACAATAGTGCTACTTATTATCGCAGAATCAGAAATTAGCATTTGTAAATTTCCTGTCACACATTTCTTTTTCCTGTTGCACTATATATCTGTTAAAATCAAATAGATATATGTTTAAAATTGCTGGAGGTACGAAAGCAGAAGTGTGTTAAAAATGAAATATTTTGACTAGAGAGAAGAGATTCATTAGCATTAAAAATATATTTCTAGAATAATTAATCTTTGATTTTTTTATTGTTGACACTTTTTGCATATTGCCTTAACTTAACACTCACTGTTGAAAGATTTTTGTGCTTAAATATCATTTTCCTGAACAGTTGAGATTAAATAAGGCTTATAAGATGGCTAGTACAATATTAGTTCTGGACTCTTAAACATATACTCATTTTAAGAAGGGCCTGTTTATTTTATTTATTTTCCTATTTCAGGGGAACGTGGTGATACTCTTGAAAATTCTGAATTGCTATCATAAGCAGAGATAATAGATTAAGAATCAGTCAGTTAAAATACTGATTTTTAAAAACACATTAGATGCATCTGTTGTGTCTAATAATTATTAGGTAGCCACAAAAATAATTTAAGTTTTATTTGTGGGAAACTATTTTCTGAAGTTATCACTGAGTGAGATAAAGTTTCTTTCCACATAAACTGTTCAGACCACGGAAGGCACCATAGATTTTACACTGTGCTCAACATTTCCAAATGAACATTTTAATTTCAGTTAAACATTTTAAAAAGAGGTTCTCACAGATTTACATGAATAAAAATGTCTTGAGTCTTCACGGTGGTTGAGTACTGCGAGTTCAGTTGCTCTGTAGTACCTGCAGGTTCCCAGTACGTGCAGAAGTTCAAGTTACAATTTCAAACCTAGCATCGGGTGTCAAGATTTGAAAACTATGAACTTAAGGCAGACTTTCGCCTCTGAAAGTGCTATACTATACGTGATCTGAGACTTGACTCATTTTCATGCCAGGAATTTGTGTGAACTTACTAACTACAGCTTTGGCAGCTAGATGAAGAGAAAAAGAGGTTCTGTGCAGCCTTTTCACCTTACTGCCTTTAACAGTAGCCAGCTGCCTTTGGGACCTGCTAATTAGTGATCCAACCCTGCTAGGTCCCAGCTTCTTTTGTTTAAGAGCCACTGGTAATATTGATAACGCTACTGACAGCTAATATAGTCTCTTAAGACTAATCATATATATAATATATATTTTTATATATATCTTCTATAGAGATAGATATTAAATTGTTCTTCTTGATATTAAATTGTTAAGCATAATAAAATTCTGATTGTTTCATTTGCAAACAATGTAGGTGTTTCATTTAGCAAACAAGAAAGCTGCTTCTGTCATGTGTCAGAGTACATAAACTCCGGCGCTTTCTCAAATCCATTGCCAGCTCTGTCCCTGTGACTACTTTGGTGGGATCTTAGCACATAAAGGGCTGACCTTCACTTGCAGGGTTTGGAGGGGAGTTCTGAGTCAAGTAAAACTGAGTTGCTAAGTGCTGTTTAATGCCTCATGTTGTCTCCAGGAGTAAAATACAAGAAGCCACAGTGGAAAATCAGACATGATGGGTTGGCAGGAATCACACCAAAAGGAGTAAGAGAGCTAGGAGATCTTGAAGCATAGCTGGCTTGGCCAGGAAAGCTATTTGACAGCAAGTTGAACACGAGCCAGCAGTGTTCCCTGGCAGCCAAGAGGGCCAACCTTTCCTGGGGTGCAACAAGCACTGCATTGCAGCCGGTCGAGGGAGGGGATTGTTCCGCTCTACTCTGGGCTGGTGCAGCCTCACCTCATGTACCGTGTGCAGTTTTGGGCACCACAGTACATTAAGGGTATAAAGCTACTAGAGAGTGTCCAGAGGAGGGCCACAGAGTTGGTGAAGGGTTTAGAGGGGAAGCCATATGAGGAGCGGCTAAAGTCACTTGGTTTGTTCAGCCTGGAGGAGACTGAGGGCAGACCTCATCGTGGTCTACAGCTTCCTCACAAAGCGGGGAAGAGGGGCAGGCGCTGATCTCTTCTTTCTGGTGACCAATGGCAGGAAGATGTGCCAGGGGAGGTTTAGGTTGGGTATTAGGGAAAGGCTCTTCACCCAGAGGGTGGTGGAGCACTGGAACAGGCTCCCCTGGGAGGTAGTCACGGCACCAAGCCTGAGGATATTCAAGAAGCGTTTGGACAACACCCTCAGACACATGGTGTGAATTTTAGGGTTGTCCTGTGCAGTGACAGGAGTTGGACTCGATGATCCTTGCAGGTCCCTTCCAACTCAGGACATATTATGATTCTATTGAGCAGTTCCACTCCTGACTGGCCAGCCCATGGGGATGGCTGGAGTTTGTACACACCCGAGCTTGGGCTGGCTTTGCAGGCGGAGGAGAGCAAAGCTTGTTGGTGAATTTGGAGAAGCGCAGCGGAGGGCATGTTCAGTGCTCTTTGTGCTTTGCACTCTGCTCACGTTAGCTGTGCACTGGTTTGAAACGACAGACTATTCCATTGGTGTGACTGAATTGTCCTAATCCTTTATGTCAGCGCGCCCACCGAAAATCCGTTGTCGGCGTACTTGCGCCGGAGGGAAGAGGCGGTGAGCGCCTCCCGCGCACCTGAGAGGGTAGAACTAGAAGAGCAGGGCTATGTTTTCTGGTTTT
>WEKW01000332.1:54207-89249 GCA_013389905.1 Sula dactylatra
GGTTTCGATGGTCTCCTCACGAGCCGTTGGTCTAAACCAGCACTGCAGCGGCGGCAAGGGGTGGTGCTGTTCGCTACAGCCCAGAGGAGTGGTTTCACTTGGCGTCGGTGCCAAAAACCTGTGATTTTTTAATGTTCGGGGACATGTTTCCTGCGAGCATAAATTATCAACAGGACAGTGAGCGATTGATAAAAATATGCATTACTCGAAGGTTTGTGACTGTTTAAATTATCTTGTCATCACTTACAAAGTCAGAGATGAAACGACAAGAGCAAACTGGCACGATATTTTCTTGATGAGCTGTAATTGCTGTAATTAATCTGTGTCCGTCATTCTGAAGCAGCGTCGCGATTGCTCAGCAGTTTGTGTCCTGGAAGGAAACTGAAGCCACGGTTCAGGATGCCTCGTCCTTACACGTTCTGAGTCAGCCTGTGTTTGCTGTAGAAGCAAGTCATTGCTAAGATCTGTTCCAGGCACTGAGGTGATGCACCAGTTTTGGTGATATCAGATTTTTATTTAATCTTTGTGGTTTATTGGTTCTTAAAACAGTGCTGTGACAATGCCTACCTCCAGCTCTTAAATGGCTTTATTGTTAAAGGTGGTTCCCTGTAGATTTACAGTCTGCTGCTTTTTATGCCGGCGTGAAAACCCAGGGGTGAGAGTAAGTAACTGATCTTTATATCTTGGTAAAGGATATAAAAGATTTTATGCTGTCTCAGGTCGGGTTGTTAATATCCCCTGACTGCAGTTACCACTGTTGTAATCTGAGGGCAGGCTGGTAAGTAATAAACCATACTAAATTCCAGTCAACTCTTATTCCTAAATGGAGAAGTGATGGATCACTGAGGACTTGGTTTGATAATGATTTACGTTCTATTTTTCTGTAATGTAAAAGAGAAATCTTCGTTTTCAGAACCTAGGAGATGGTGGTTATCTAGTTTTTTATTGTACCTCTTGCAGAAAATAACCAGCTGTCAGTAATAGTCAGATGTTTTTAACTTGCTTCCTGCAATCTCTTAGGGAAATCTCTGAAGTCAGTCCACCTTTGATTATCTCTGGGCATAGAAGCTCTGTCTGTATTAGCAAGGATCATTGACCAGCAGCATCAGGGTACTGAAGCAATTGGGGGCTGAGGACGTGAACTCTACAACCATTCCAGGGGATTTTTAAAATTTGGACTGACTGGCCTTAAAGTCTGGCCTTGCCCCATGGCTGGAATGCCTGTTTGCAGAGTATGTTATGTGTGCTCCTAAAATGCAACTTCAGTTTTGTGTCACCCTAAAGACACCCAGTTCATGCATTTTGAGATTGTTAAGCAGTACACAAACTGATGCCCATGGGCAACCGGGAGATTTGCTTCCAAAGAGCACTCATGGTGTCAACCCGGGGCTCATCCAGACACACCCACAGCCTTCCTCTCTGAGGCACTTGACAAAATAGAAGGACATGTGCTATGTTAAACACAAGCTTAACAATTGACATCTGGCTTGAAACAAAATGGCACCACCTTTTTTAACAAGTATATTTGCTATTTAACCACTTCCATATCATGGCATTATCTTACAGGGTTTTGAGCTTGTAACCTCAGAACCCTGTAGCTGCCCACTCCTGGTGCAGTGGGCTGGCTGTTTCCTGATGCAAAACACAGGTATTGAAATAAGTCTTGTATAAAAGAATGACTTAGGCCAGTTTATCTTTTAAGTTTTTTTAAAGCTGTATAATAGTTGAAACATTTTATTTCAACATTCTCCATACAAAGTGCTCATGAAGTTTTAAATTTTCAGTTGAAGAATAAATGGTGTTTCAATCAGTAAAAATTTTTAAATGTTAAAAATTCAAAATTATCTTAAAACTGCTGGTGTTACAGTTGACCTAAACCAGTATTTTCATGGAATTTTCAACAAATGAAACCTTTCTTCTTTTATTTACCTTTTCTACAGGTTTTATGATCCACCACACCTTTTCGTTGCTTCGAAAAATGTTAGTTTCACAATTTTCTAGAAATTATAGTTGAATTGTAAACCCTTGTTTTAAATAAGCAGGGGTTTGTTTTTAATTAAACTTGCAGCTATAGAATACTTGACAGATATTAAAACATACCTATGAATGCCTGATGTTCTTTTTTTTTCTTTTTTTTTTTTTTTAACCTATCAGCGGTTGTGAGCCTTCTTTTAAAAGGAGAACAATACCCACAGCCCTTGTAGACTGAAGCATGCAACAATTAAGAAACAAGATAAATTATGCTTTAAAAGCCCTTTTGCTCTTCATGCCCTCAATAAATTAGGTTTTATTTCCTCAGAAATAAAAGCATTCTTTCCCCCGTAGGAAAAGGGCCAGGATGATTCATATGTAGGTTTGTGAGATTCTGATTGTTGCTTCCACATCTGTTCCATGGAAAGCTGGAAAAATAGAAGAATTGCCTAGTAATTTGTGACTAATATAGTTATAAAATATTAGTTTAACATTTTTATGGGGACTCCTAATGAAATATCCTGTTTTTCCTGGATCTTAACCTTTAAAATATTAAGTCTAAAACAATTGCACAGCTGTGAAGAGACATCTAAAACAATTAAAAGCAATACAGAGAATATATGCTTGCCATGGTTTTGTTGTTAAGGACATTTCCTAGGTGGGCTGCGTTGCTCTAGAGGAGATCTAAATCCTCTAAATCACTGTTTTAAGCATAAAAATAAAAACATCCCCTGGCTTATTTTGAGAGATATTTGATATAATTTTGTGAGACTATAGTCATAGGTACAGTGTAAATACATAGGAGTATTGGCTTTAAGGATGCAATAATTTAAAAAATAAAATGAGAACATGGAGACATAGTCTTCAAAAATTATTGGGTTTGGCATCTGTAAATAGTACTAAGACCTATAGGTGTCAAGCAAGTATAGGCATATTGCAGTGGCTGAAACTTTTATGCTATTTCATAAATGAACAAAGGTTGCTTTAAAAGCAGTAGATCTCTTGGAATCATTCTAGAGTCTTCCTAGAGTCATTCCTAGACTTTTTTGTTGTTACAAGTTTTTAATTATAGTTATATTTAATCCTCACCTAAGTATTATTCATGAAGTTTCTATTTCTTACCATAAATAAAAACATCTTGCCGTTAATAATGATGTATCTTTTCGTTGCTATTTCATGATCATATATTTCAATATAAATAAAATTTGTCCATTTTTTTTAATCTTCTTTTATTTCCTCAATACTTATTTAAATTCAAGCTCTTAGAAAGAAGATGGAGTGCTGGTACAAGTTAGCACTTCCTCCTCCTGTTTATATAGGGTTTTTCTGTACTGCTTATTTGCCTAATTAGTTTGGTGTGGAGAAGACCTGCCTCCACACATATGTACTGCTAGTATTTTATCCAAGAAGTAAAAAAAAAAAAAGAAACCTATGAACTTCACTGTAAACTTGATAAGGCAGAATGCTTATCGAAGGAATATGATCATCATTTTCCTACTGGAAAGCTGCTACATCTGCTTTATGAATAGGGACAGCTGTAAGTAAGTATTTAAAAAATATGGGAAGGCTGTAACTGTAGGTGTCTTGAGGAATTACTCTGCTCTGTCTTGGAAGAGGCTCGTAGCTGTTGGCTGCTGCCAGCCTTTAAGAAGCTAGAACAATTAAAAAAACATTCAGCCTTTGGTCTGAAATTGCCTCTGTGGAGCAGTTCCACGTTGCCGTAAGTGGACAAGTGGATTAATCCACTTCTCAGCTGCACGTAACTGAAATATACATGTACAACTAAAATCTGAATAAAAGCTTATAGGTGTGAATTATTCGTGCCACATCTTGGTCCCCTGAGGTCTTCCTGTACTTCGCCCAGTGTGGTGGTATGGCCATGCTTGTCTTACCCTTCTGTGGTTCAAGACCCCGGCTGTTCTGCTTGTCTGGAGGCACCCAGCCGATGCTGCCTGGCTCTGGTTGTCACACTTGCTCTGCCAGGTTTCCTGCGTGGAATTCAGCCCTGGCCATGGTGTCGAGGCTTATGTATCACTGAAGAGTTTTTGTTTTGTGCTGGCTCTTTTCCCAGCCATGAATCTCACTTGTGGATGATACATATCATTAATTCCTGGACATCTAGAATTAAAAAAATACTTAGGTTCCCCTTTTCAGGAATGGCCTGCTTGCAGACAATTCATGTTTTTACTTTAATTCAGAAATCCAAATTACAGCACAGAGGAGCTCATAGAGTTGGGATGCTTATCCTGAGATTTTGGGACTATTAACCAACTTGCTTTATACATTTATATATTTAGCTATTTTAAATTTTAAATTACTTCAATATTAATTTTTCAAATTGCCCAGGGTGACTAAGGAGCAATGACTAATACACCATAATAGACTAATCATGTGGATGTCCTTTCCAGGCACCCAGCTGTGAAAGGAAGATTCTGCAGAAATAAATGGCATGTTTCTCAGTGATTTCAAAAGTATTTCACTCCATTCTTCTGCATTGCATGAAAGCCTTTTGTAACAAGATGGTTTAATCCAAATTTTGTACAATTACTTTTACTTTGAAGCCTGATGCAGCATCACTGAAATCAAAGAGAATAGGCTTGAGAATGAGATGCTGACTTAGTCTACTTGGAGATATCATATACTACAAAAAATTAAGTCCTTGGCATTTTATTTCAGAAAGATCAACATGGAAATGTTTGAAATTTTAAGATACTCCTGTATCTCTGAACCTGAGGAAGTTGCCTTTTTTTTCAGATTGTGGTTTACAAAATTACTGTCTTGGTGTCTTTCCCACTGATCATCATTAGCTAATCACTTCCTTTTTTTTTGTATTAAAAATAATCTAGCGTTAAACCAGAACAGTTTTGTTTTCTGTAGGCTTTTCTACTACAATGGCATCTTCTTCCTTTTATGATAGATATGTGGAAAGATACTTTCAGGCTACCAGTTAACAATCCCACTTTTGGGAGCTAAGTGATGTTCGCACAGAAATTAAAATAGCCAAAGCGGGGCTAGTAAAAAACGTTTGTGATGTAGACCACCTATCTTCACATTTGTGAAATGCATTCATTTAGGACTGAGTCACATGGCTGCTGTACACTTGGAAAAGTAACATGAGGAAAGTATTTCATGTGTTTTATCTCCTCGCGTGACCTAGTCATTGGAAGAGAGACAGCCTGACCCTTGCGATTTGACAGCTCTCAGTAGTTCACCAGTAATTTGAGACAGAATATGTAGTAGCTGTGGGAGGCTACTACATATGTATAATGGCTTGGGAACTGTGATGGCTTTGTTCTAAACAGTGATGATCCTCTTCCCCTCTCCCTGTAAAGTTCACTTAGGTTATTTTCATGTTATTTTTCTTTTAAAAAGCACAGGACATGTTTTACCCAATTACACAGGATTTACAGGGGTAGGTTTCTGGAAAATACTGCCACACTGCAGAACGTTAAAAGTCGAGCAATACGCATCTACAGTAGTCCTGCGAGGAGCAGGGAGTTGGACTCAGTGATCCTATGGGTCCCTCCCAACTTGAGATATTTTACAATTCCATGATTCTTTGTGTTTGTTTAATTTTAGGCATTGTAAATGGCCTTCTGATTTCCAAGAGAGCATTCAACAGTACATGAGGTTAAGCATGAGTGTGAGTCTCCATGGGGTAGGGGGTTAATATGAGCTCTTGACTTCTCTAGATGGTTTAACAAAATTCTGCTGCTGCTTTTTTCTCTATGCAAGCCTGAAACACTGGAATCAGCAAACAGGTTGTGAACAGGGCACTATGACAGTACAGCGCACGAGAACTAATGTTAGGATGTATACTGCCAGGACTGACCTTCTGAAGGGCATTTTCATAGACCCGTAGTTTTGAATAATCTGAACATTCACAATGCCTTTGCCAATGAAGTGTAAGGTATGAGAATATGAACAAGGGCTCTATTTTCCATGCTGATTTTAGAGGTCAGCGTGCAAGCTGGCACAGGGCAACCCACAGTGAATGCCCCATTTTACAGTGAGAACTGGAGAATCACCTTCAGCCAGCAGGCTGTCTGCTCTGCTCTTTGAGTACTGTAAGGGCTCAGCGCTTGCCATTTTCTACAAATAACTTGCTATTTCTGTATGTAGACCTTGGTAAGCGTTTGCTAACAAGGGCAACAGCAATCATTTTAAGATTTGGGAAAAGGTGGCAAGAACAATCCTCTCTGATGCTCTTAAATCCAGGGCAGCCTGCATCATCTTCATGCCTTGTGAAATGGAAGATGGCTGAGGAGGCCACAGTGCATATACATACAGTATTCTGCTGCCAGTCAATATTCCAGTTCAGGGCATCTAACCTCATTCACTTGGAAGCTAATGTAAGCAGTTCTTACTTGTACGAGCACTAAACCAGGAAACTAATAATTCCTAGAATCTGGGTTGGCCTGTTATGAATGTCAGACATTAAAGAGAACATTTCTTCGTAAAACTTTCATTCTAGGAATCAGATAGACTCTTTTAGCCCCTCTTCCATTCATTTTAATATGAACGGTCACGTAAGTGCTCTCAGTAATAGTGCTATCCCAATTTTTGCGTGACATTCTGTCGATGATGTACATTAAGAAGAGATTATTAAATGGAAGATGCTTTTAGGTCCCCATATTTTTGCCACCTGAGGCAGGATCATTAGGTTAAGATAAGAAAATAACAGTGATCTGTAGCTATTACACATTATTTAATGCAGTAAGGTAGATGATACCCTTTTAGAAAGAAGCCTGACAGTCAGAGGTGGAACAGTTACTGTAATTTATTTGGCAGGAAAAACAGCATCAAGCTTTGCGATATCTGTGATAAAAAAATATAAAATTCACTTGAGTGAAATTCACTTCAGAGTTGCCTCCAGGAACGGAGCATGCTGGAATGTTAAATCAAGAAATGTGTTACAAATCATTCACGTGCCACTAGGTTCAGAAGCAGCAGCTGAGAGAGTGGCCTGTGATACTGAAGGCAGCAGGAATAGGTAAAATACATTCAGCTTTTAGTGCTCGGTTTACTGCACTATTAATTGAAGACATTATCACAGTTGAACCGAGTACCCCAGTGTCAGTGTGGCTGACAATAATAAAGAGGCAGCCACTTCAGTGAATTATTTCAAAACATTCCAGTACTTAGTACATAGCACATTAGCTTTCATAATTAAATTAATGCCTTTTGATTTGAGACCACTGGCATGTGTATTGTGGAATCTGGAGGAAATACAGGAGAAGATTTCCAGGGAGGGAGAGGGGAGAAGAGACCTCCCGAGTGGCATGCCTACTAAAAATAAGAGGCAAGGCAAGACACAGATTCCTGATTGCAGCATTTCCCTCATCAAGAGGTGTGCTTGTCCCCTGAGAGGTAAAGCAGGTAAAGACAAGGTCCCAGTTCTTGCATCTCAAGTGTGCAGTAGTAATAGAACGTAAAGCTAGATTTGTCATCTTTACAGAAAGCTCTCACGCTGCAGGAGGTGGCTGGACACTGGTAAGCCCGGTTCATTGAAGGACAGCTAATTTACATGTTTAGTGACCAAATTTTACCTTCACTACAAGGATCCTCTGAAGTTGCAATGGGCCTGGTACGATACTGTCAACCAAATGCAAGTGAGAGCAACCTGAGACCAGTGTGAGTTACTTTGAAGGCCAAATTTAGTCCTAAATATATAAATATATTAAATAGAGTTTGGCCAGTCAAAGCCCAGGATATTGAGCTGATAGTCTCTGACTGAAAGAAGTCTCAGCCTAAAATTTGATGCTAGAATGGTTCATAAGCAGGCAGACATTGTCACTAGGAGAGGAGGGATAGGAACTTTGGATGTGGTTTCCATGGTCATTTATGTGTGTATACAGTTTCCATTACATCAGAGAATAGTTATTTTTCAAAGTCTTCTCCATGCTTTTAGGCAGTGCCACAAGTGAGCTTTAGGGGAGCTCTGATTGCAGGGAGGACAGGAGCTAGGATTTGGAAGTACATTCAGGAGTGCAACAAGCACAAATGTGGAAATGGAGGAGGAAATTCAGGGGAGATACCTCAGAAGTCCAGATCAAAGCTCTCATGAAACTTTCTTTCTGGGAGGAGAGGGAGACAGGGAAAATAGAAGTCCGTGACTAGTACTAATTATGTTCCTTAATGTATTTATTACTAGTGAGAACTCAAAACTGTTGTGGAAAGAAATAATAGGGCATGGTATCTTTTAAGTTATAGAGAAGTGAAAACTTCTGGTAAAGAGTTAGTAGCTGTGACATCTGTATCATAAAGAAATTGGCCCCGTTTAGACATACTGTGAAGACATTATGTGTCAGTGAGACCCATGCCAGTCACTGTAGATAATGTCCTTAAATAGCTGACAACTGAAAGCATGACATTGAGGAGACAATGCACAGTGGTGATCAGCTTGGCATTATGATTTATTAAAATAGTTCGCTGTCTAGGAATCACAAAGAAAGTTTGTGGAAAAATATAAAACATGGACAAAGTTGTGAATTGCAGTGAAAAACTATTTTTGTGCAGAGGGGGCTTGTGGAAAAGGGCATAGATGCGGGCAAGAGAGGAAGTGGTAAATGAGACACTGAGTCTGGCATCACTTCCAAAGTGGTTTTACAAATAAACATCAAAATCTGAGAAGACAAGGCTGAAGAAAAGTCTCAGGGAGTCTTAAAAGCAAAAGAAAGTTATTGAATATTTCAGATTTGGTCCACGTGTTAAGGAGAAATTGCTTTTCCAGGCAATGAGTTGCTTTTACCTGCAGAACATAAATTAGTGTTCTGAGGGGAGAAAAATCTGAATATTCTTAAATCTGCAGCTGCTAGCAGTGTTATACTGCTTTCTAAATAAACACCTTTTTTCTTTCAGAACAGAGCTGTAGTGTTTTATTTCGCAGACAAGATTGCTTTTTGCATTCGAGGGTTAGGGTTTGGCATGTTAGTAATTATAAGGTAGCTGTTAGAGTGAGGAAGCACTGTAGTTTTCTGAGTGGCTCCCTCACCCATCACCATCTTTTTGGAGGCTTTATATAATTGCTTTTCATTTTCCTTTGGTTTTGTGTACCTCCAGTAGAGTAATGCAGGCATCCTGTAGGGCTTATGAGTGCGTCGTTTAAATTTGACACTAAAAGAAATTTAAAAGTCTGAATTTAGAAACAGCCAAAAAATCCTCATTGCAGCAGAACATTAGCAGGTCTAAAATGTTTTATTTCCAGTTATACCAACTGAGCTACAGCAGTTTACATCAGGTTAGGATCTGACTATTCCTGTGTTACCAAACACCCAGATAATACTTAGAGTGAGATGAAAGCGTAGGAGAGTTGGTTCAGTCTTTAGGAAGTAAAAAATGTTAAGTAAATGTAATACTTTCTGCACATCAGAGAACTGGGGTAACATAATTACAGAGGACTGGAAAAAATAGCTGAGGCAAAGCTCCTAAAGCGTTTCCTACTGTAAATACTTGTATTTAATTGTCAGAAATTGTTTAATGTAATTTGGGCTGTTCCCCTACATCAGCTCTGATACTGGTGTTTATTGTTCTTGGAAATATTAACAGTCTGTGAGAGCTTTTCAGTTTTAAATAAGAAGCAAAAATATTAGTTTAGGAACAATTGTGGGTGATTGCCAAGGTTTTTAAAAAACAAGAACAAATAATTAATCAAAACAGCTCTCTGATCAGAATAAAATATAAAGCAGACTTTAGTGAATTAGTTTTTACATAAGAACACAATCAGGATAAAACAAAAAGGATAATTTGGCTCTGAATTTTCCTCCTACTTTATATAACAAGTATTTTTACTTTATTAGCAGTACCCAGGCATTTTTACACAAAAACTTGAGTTCTAAAATGCTTTCTTCCATCATAGTTATTGTCTTAGCAAAGGATTGGTAACGTCTTTTAAATTGTTTCATTCTTTGTATCAGCTGTAACTTGAATTGCATTCCAGCAACATTTTTCTAAAGAAGTACCAGTTCTTTGTCAGAATTATTCGTACGCAGAAGGACTTGAACAAAAAATGGCCCAAAGGCATTTTTAAAAAAACTGATGACCCGTAACACACAAAACATAGGCATATTAGAGAAGATGCCTGTGTGGCTGTTTAGAATATCTAGATTTCCTGGAACCTCTCCGTGGAACATACTGCCTGAGACAGCATTTGGTCTTCGAGGGGTCATTGCATCCAGTGCTTGAATAGCACATCCTGTCTTCTCTGCGTGAACGTCATAGATTCTGTAGAGCTTCCTAAAAATAGCAGTCCAAAACCTCCCCTGTGCATCCTGCTGTTTGTGTAACAGGGTTTTCGCTGATTTGATTTTTCCATGCCTATCCTTTAAAAATACATTCTATGTAAAAATATATGTAAAAATCTTGGAAGAGAGAAAGCTGCTAAAGCTAAATATTGTCTTCAAGCAGAAGTGATTTTTAAAGAAATTAAATTTCCGTTCTGGCCTGCCAGGGCTACCGAATCAGACATTGGTGATAAAATGTTTATCATAAATATAGATTTGGCAATTAGCATTAATGTATTGATATACATAATATAAAACTAGTAAGCTTCCTCTTTCACAGCATTTTAATTTAACAACAGTGAAAGAACAGCTTGGTCCTATATATCGTTATGAATCTTGTTTTCCTTCCTACTAATGTATAACTTTGAACGAGACTTTGTTTTGTCACCACCTCTATCCATACGGTGGGATAAACCTAACTTGTTGGAGCTGACCAGTATTTTTTCTTTAATCCTTGTTTTAAAATCCTTGAACAGACCTATTGGGCCTTTAATCCATTTCAAGTGTAGAAAAAGGCACTGCAGTCAAAATATGGGCACATTCTATGGAGGTAATTTTCCTTCAAACAAAAGCATCTTAAATGTGTGTGTGTGTGTCTGTGTGTATATAGTAGTTCATGTAACAGTAGTGAATCACTCAGGCAAGTGGTCCAACTTAGGCACCCTAGTGTGGTGCTTTAGGAGGGGGGTTGTTGTGGGTCCCTTCATACTTTTTTTCACTTTGTTAATTGAACCAACGTAATCAGAGGGAAAGTCTTAATTTTCTGCTACTTTTAAAGTCTTTTTACCTCTTCTTTTCCTCACACAGTTTATTTTCTGGAATAAGCCCAGGGTTCATGGTGCAGCTTTATTTGTTGCTTATTAACAGTTAATTGATTTTATTTTTTCATCTCTTTTATAGATGAAAGAATTCCGAACGAAAATGCAGTCAATGTTTCCAGCAATTCCCAAAAATAGTGAGTCCACTGTTGAATGGGAAGACTTACTTAAATCCAAGTGAAAGACTCAGAACCATTTGGAGATGTCTGTTTCAGCAAGAACAGGAGTGGAAGTAGCAGAAGTGTCCCATCTGAAAAATAAGGAAAACTCAGACTGAGCAAGTTACTGACTGAGTTCACTGAACCTGGGGATGCCAGTTAACATCTAGGAGCAAGGGAATGAAAAACAAAACAAAGCAAAACGATTTATATTGTACTTTTGGGCGTGCTTGGTATAGTTGGTTCGTGAGGAAATGAACCTTCCAAGATAAGTTGAATCCAACTTTAAAAAAGACTCTCTCATGTGAAGACTTAAAGAAGAAACCGATCTTCAGCAGTAAATATAAGGACAAAACCCCAATAAACTCTTATCCCATCCTGCGTCTTAAGAGGAACTTTAGGAAATTTCTCTAGGAAGCAAAGAACAGTACTTTCAGTGACTTTTTCATGTCCCATTAGGAATATAACCACCAAGTCAATTATAACAGATCTGTTACTGAGCCTGAAGGTAAAGCATACAGTGCACTCTTCTAAAAATAAAGGAGATATTTAAATTTGCAACAGAGAAAGTATCTAAACCAAAGTATTTTTGTACCTCTGAAGGTAAAGTTTAAAACATCCCTAATACAAGTAATGACCTACTCTATCTCAGAAGAGATTTCTGCAAAGTGCACTGTTTTCTCAGGATTAGCTTTTTTTACGGGATCCCACAGTAGTGAATCTGGTAAGTTGCATAAAAGTCTCTCCTGTATTTGTATAGCGATTTAAGTTGTAAGTGGAAAAAGGTGTAAAATAGTGAGACACCCAGTCTGCCTACACAAATATTTTCAACTAAGAAAGTGTATAGGCAGGGCTGGTTTTTCTGTATTTCAGTGGTTCCTGTGGCTCTTCTACCAGGAGAAGCAATGTGACATTTTCCACGCTGCAGTAATCTCATGAAGTGTGGGTGTAAGCTGGGAAGAATAATGTCTTATTCAAACATTGTGTTTGCAGAACTGTAGATCTGTAAAAATGCAGAAATAAAAAAAATGCTATCAGTGAACAATCCTTTGTTGAATACTCAATTATCAGGTTTTTTTTAATTGCACACAGTCCAATTAGTCAGTTGTCAGATTTAATAAAGTCCTCTTAAAACCTGTCTTTTGTGATTAGGTCTTTATATTCCTAGGAAAGAACGTAAAAAAAGTTTTAAATGTCATGAAACATGACAGCAGTAAAATAATACCTTTAAAGCAATTGAAGTGTAATAGTTGACATCTTTTCCATAGCTTGATGCTTGGAATCCAATATTAAATAAATTGTGGTGAATACCGCCATCATATGCACAAGAAAAATGGTACTATGCTCATATTTCTCTTAGTTGGGTGTGCGTGGTGATGACTGTATTGCCTACGCTTATGCAGATCAGTGCTGAGTTACCAAGTTTAACAAGTAGCCATGTCGTTAAAACTGCTCAAGTGCTAAACTGAAGTAAATAAATGCAAATCGCATGATGTCCTTAAGGTTGCTTAACTTTAGTTTCTGAGGTGGGATTCGGGTCATCTGTCTTTATCTGGATTAAATAACTCACCTAAATCAGCCATCCGAAGTTTCCTGCATGGTCAGCAGAGAAAGACAGGATTGGTCCGAAAGTGACTTGTACTGTACTAAAATGAACGGCTGCTCCTGGAATTGGACAAAGCATCTGACCTGACCGACCTGCTGGCTGCCTCTGGAAAGAGCTGCTCTACCCTTGCTTACCTCCCACCAGCATGGTGACTGCATGAGAACAGTTCAGGAGAAACTCAGAAGGAAACTGAATGGTTTCCTAGAGCTTTAGAGCTCTGAGGGTTAGACAAGTGCTCGTCCCGGCACAAGAAAGCTGTCCCTTCTGGTAACGGTTAGCCATTGGATGAGTGTAATTGTATTATAAAAAAAATTCCCTTATGACAGATAGGCTGAATTAAATCTGGAGGTGCCCAGTTAGATCGACATACCAGATGATGCTCTTCAAAAAACCCTAATGTAGTGAAATATACAGACAGAAATCTTTAAAATAGAATCACACTTACAGGGCAGGTACATCCACGTTGATGTATAAGGCTGAACAGAAAACACCTTCTAAAGAGAGAGGAATTCACAGAGCATCTTATTCCAAGCTTTATTCTGTGCTTTTGGCTGGAAATGGATTTTCTCTAGGTAAAGGCTTGTGTAGGAGAGTGCAAGCATAATGTAAAAGTAAATCAAGTCTCAATCCACATGAAAAACATGGGAGATCTTGGATTTTCTTTATTGCACTGTGCAGCTCTTTTCACTTGGTGAACATTCTGCTGGTTTTGTGATGGTTCATTTTTTTCTCTTTATGAAAATACTTGGCAAAGAGTTACTGGAGACCACAACAGAACCCTGAACAAATAGAGGGGGAAAGTACCTAGTACACCAATAGCAGCAACATACCATGGTGCATGTAGTTATTGAAACTGAGCAAATAAAATTAGGCAAAAAACAACAACAGGCAATATAGATTTAAAAAAATCAACTTTCAAGACGTAAACGCTAGCAGCAGAGCCTGTCACAGAGAAAGTTGGTGGGTCCAGTGGCTCCCTAAGTGCTTTCTCTTTTATTTAAAAAAATTCTTACTCTCTTTCTGCATGAAGGGAGTGTAAGAATAAAACATGGAGGAGGAGGTTTCTTTTCATTATCAACTTTTCCTGTGCAAAAAGTTACACTAAAATAAGGGGATGTTTGCAACACTGCCATTCAAAGCGGGTAATGTAGCGTAGCTGCAGCGAGTTTCAAGTAGTTTCAAGTCACTTTTCAGCTGATCGCTGTGTTTCATTTACACTGATTTTTCACCAACTTTCTGGTCACATTTAGATATAGGAATAATGGAGGCCATGTTTTGTTCCTAAAATTAGCCTGTAGGCTAATACTTAATAATGCATGAGCTCCCTCCATACTTCTGTGTTGCTTAGAAGCAAAAAGAGAAATAGGAAAACTGTCGAAAAGGGGTCAGTACAGCGAGCGGCTGTGTGAGAATCAGCGATGGGCAGGTGACTCCACCATTCTCGTGCTTACCGAGGGAGCCTCCACAGTACCACCAGCCCCAAGGTCAGTAACAGTGTCTTTGCTGTAGAAGGTGGCAAATGAAAACAATTTGGAAATGCTTGCTTAATTCGGTCCACCGCCCACTCTGGCAAAAAAGTCTCGGGGGCTTTTGTTGTGATTTTTGTCACCTATGGCATCTGCTGCTTTAAAGCAGGCTCCTAAGAGCTCATCGTTTTAGAAAATTCAGGTCACCTAACATACATGCAGAACAGGGTAGCCTTCAATATTTAGGTTGTCATTCCAAAATCTCTGGAGAGTTACGTGCCTGAAACTCAATTAAGGATGAAGAGCTGAATCAACACTGCCAGAGCCTGGGCTGGTGGTTGCCGAATTTCTAGATGTTTTGAACTTGATAGGCCGGAAAACAATCCCATCTGGGCAAATGGCCTATTTTAGCTATCGGGATTAAGCTGACAGAAGTTTTCTGTAATTTGTCTATTTCTTTAATAGCAGGGACATATTGTTAAATTAGTTAATGGGAAGAAAAAATGTTTAACAGTTAATGCAATCCTTTATGTGGTGCGCCATCTGCGTATTGTGTGCTGAATGTCCCTGGATGTGGAAGAGAGGAAATCATATAGAATTTCAGCCTTGTCTTCTTTATTGCCTTTATCTGGGGCAGGTATGGTAAATAATCATACTTATCTTCTGGAGCATATACAGTTTTAATCAACCTATTAACCAGGAAGACATTTTTCACAGACTTTGGAAGACACAAAAAAGACATTATCTCCCCATAAGCAATCCATTTCATGGGCACTGAGCACTAGAAACTTAGAATGGAGTGAACAAGACAAGTTACTTTTCCTTTCACATCTAAATAAAGCTATTTGCAGAGACTTTAGTCAAGCATATTTGAGGACTAACCCTGAAATTCTGGAAGGGAACAGATCAGCTTTTGTAGACTGTTTTGCAGAAAGTTTAAGAGAAATTTTTAATCCTCCATGTCCAAAAATCATCAGTTTTATTTGGTTGAACACTTGTTTCTATGAAAGAGGTTTTGCTGTTAACTGGAGCTTCAAGAGAACCAGTTCAGTTATTCATCAGCATGACAACCGGGGATCCTGCTTTTCCTCCAGCGTGATGTGTTATTCTTACCTGCAAAGCAGGGAGGAGATAGTTAACAATTAATCATTTGGCTGTGGGCACAATTCTTCCCCTGTGACTGCTAGCCCTCACTCTACCTAGCCGGCACTCAGCTGCCTGTGTAAGGTTTTCCTCTCCCGATGGAGGAGGTGCAGCAGTCGCTGTCGCTCCAAAGATTCAAGTGGTTGGTGCCATCAGCTGTGCAGCACAGCCTGAAGCTGGTGGGATCCCCTTTGTAAAGCTGAACAAGTTGTTTGCTGAAAGCAGGGCCAGTACCTGAATAGCTGCGCACTTGCGTGTGTGCGTGCACACACGTGCATGTGGATGCATGTATGCATAAAGAAAGCAGGAGAGGTTTGTACAGCCACTAGACAAAACTTAACAGATAAATATGTTTTCTTCTCTTTAACTTAATGACCAATGGCTAAGACACTAAACCGGGGTGACAGTTTTAAAAGCCATGCGACTTGACAGGCAGTAGGAATTTGAAACCCAGTCTTGTCTTCTCAATCACAGGAAAGTTCCCCAAACCAAAACTCTGTTACATATGTAGGGTTGAGGAACACGCACGAACACCATCTACCTCAGCAGCTCCGCTGAAGCTGTTTCATTCAATGTAAATGATACAATAGTTATTATGCCAGAGAGAAAGAGAAAAAACCTGAGAAGCTGATATGACACATTTGTGATCAAGCTATTCACCTGGGATAGGAAAGGGTAAGGTGCAAGACTAATTAACATAAAGGGGGACAGCTTTGGCAGTGGAGATGGAGGCCTCCTGCATGGAATACGCCCTAGGACAACCTCCTGGGACATGAAGACCTATTTCAAATTTTATGTTTTCTGCTTTGCTCTTCGTATATATTTTTTCCTTACAAAAAAATAGAGCAAATAACTCAGAATGGCAACATTTACTTTCATGGTTGGTTGCATTCTTCCAGTACAGAAACATTTCCTGTATTCTCCCCAAAAAGAAACATTTTCACCTCAAGACTAAACTTATTTTTATCCTGTGCCACTGGACTTAATTTGCATTCGTCTCTTCTGTAAGGCCTCTGGAGTTCTTGCAAGCAGTAGCAACTGATTAAACTCAATTCCTGATTCCTACTCTTCCCCTTGGCTGTTTGACTATGACTTTATGTTGATAAAATGTACTGGACAGGTTATTGTTCTTTACTCTGCTTGGCTACACAGCTTATTTTTTATTTGGTGCGACTTTTCTCAAGAGTATTGTGTAGATGATATGCAGAATGTCTGGGTCTGGCTCATCATTTTCATACTCCATTGTTCTACGGAGCCACAGGTAGATCCATACCAGTTCTTTATTATTTCTCCTTCCCTTTTCATTTAGATCCTTTTTTTCTTTAAAAAGAATAATAAAAAAAAGGCAAGTGGTTTTAGATGTGTGGATTTTGGATGCTCACAGTGAGAGCTTTACTGATGATGGATAGACAGACAATACTGACCAACACTTCTTTGCAGCCCTTTATTGGAGCAGGATTTTCAGACTGGGCAGACAGGGTCGCCTGCCTTTTTTTTTTTTNTTTTTTTGGTTTACTACGTTATGTAATGAATCTGTATGTTCTGTGTGACCATAGTGTGGCTGTAATACAGAAAGCTGTTTTTATGGGTCACAGGTTTATTTTGATGTCATTTATGAGAACACACTATGAAGTAAAGAAAATTTACTGCAGTGATCCTGTTGAAAAATAAAAGCTCACATATCAGGGATGACTTACTTGATGCTAAACACTAATCTGATAATAAAGTACAATGCAGTCAAAACCAGTATTACCTGCAGCCAAAGCTTTTCAATGAATGTACTGGATTTCTATTCCCAATTCCTATAGATGTCTGCAGAAGCATACATGGAAATTCTCAATATTTAAACATTTAAGTGAAAAATAAAGTGCACCTTAAAATATACCACAAACTGTATAATAAATTAATCTGACCTTTTTGGTGAATTGTTACTGTATGCTCACAAATAATAATAATTTTGCTAGCAGACTGACAAGTCACAACAGAAACACTTATGTTTTGAGTTAAGCTGTTTTCCCCTCTTTGGTGTTCAGCAGCATTCTTCCTCTCCAAAACTTACTGCTCTGGGCAGTCATTAAGAAAGACCAAAAATTTTCTCTGCACCAGCTTTTGCTGGCAGACAGAAGAAGGTTGGATGTCAGAATCCTGTGGCCCTTGGCTGGCCTGACCTCAAACCAGCTGTAACATGGTGGGGTTTGCCAGCGTTTTCTTTTGGTTTTTGAGTTTCGTTAAAGCTGAAACTTTGAAGCTCAAAATCCTCAGAAGGAACAGAAACAGAAACCTCATGCAAACAAATACCACTGATCTTTACACAGCTTTGATGTCTTATGTATCTATAGTGCCTTTCATCATGAAGAAGCCAAATAAGATTTATAAACTGCCTTCAAAGGGAAATATCTTATCCTCTATACCACAATGTGGACACCACTGAAAACCAGTCTTCAGAGTAGATGATGGCCCATAGCATGATGTATATTAACAGGCAGTAGGGCAATAATTAGCACATACAGAAGACCACATTATTTGACAGGATCTATAATATCACAGAAAATAGTAAAGACCTCAGTTTTTAATGGCACGTTTATCTCAACTGGAAAGAGAGGCACCTTTAAGGGACGCACAGAACTACGAGGGCAGCCTGTCAGCATGTTACCTCAGTCCTGGCCACTACCTCAGTCCCAGTTAGCCGCTACATGTGGCCAGTTTGGGACTGTCTCCATCCCTGGAAGCTGTTGCCCTGTAAAGCATCCCAAGAGGAAAAGACAGAGGATCGTGGCAGTGTCTGCACACACAGGCATGCACGCACACAGGCACAGTGTGAGTCCTCAGCTTGCACAGATGTACGTGGGAGAGGACTGACTGGGCAGGCTGCTCCAGCCCTGCGTCCATCTCACACCGCAGGTCTCTTCAGCTTTCCACACGGCAAACACCCCAGGGCCCCTTTACCCTTCAAGACCCTGCAAGGCAGACAGTACATGTTAAGACAGATATGGTGGTGAGCAGAGGAAAGAATCTGATGACAGCAGGCAGAGCAGCCCTTTGTGAACCATTTCAAACTGCTGGGTGCAACAGCCCCTAATCCTGGGGACGGCTCAGCAGGTGTTTTGTGCTCTCAGTTACGCCAGCCTATCTTCAGGACCGGGGCTTCTGTACCTCCTCTAAACATGCCTCACAAGACTTCTGCACAGAAAATTTTACATGTGCATTTCTGTTCTCTCTCCAGATGTCTCCTGAAAACCCTGGCCTTAGGGAACCCAGCTGAAACAGCTCTTCTCCCTCCCTTCCGTTAGCCAGAATCTTTGATTAACTGAGCCTCTGACTGTTTGAAAATTGCAGGCACCCTTGAAGACGTTCAGGTAATTGCAGTCTCTACTGCGTTTCAAAGCTAAGGCTTGGGTTACTAAGCCACCTCCATAATGTCTTATCAATGGAGTGATCAATTAGGAATGGGAAAATGAGCTACAGTACAGCAAGTGGAATGGCTAATGACCTAACGCAGAGAAGCCTTTTAATCTCGGGCTCCCATGACTGCATGCCGACCCGCTCCCCCACAAAGCTAGTGGGGTCCTGGAAAGTTGAAAATTACCATAAAAAAGAGAACAAATGGATACCGGGTAAAAATCAATTAAAACTAGAGGCATTGTAAGGACCTAGAGCAGGCTCAGGAAAAATTCCAAGTGTTTGTTTAATGGATATGTGAGATTGTTTGCCCTAGTAACTGTGTCTCTGTTTGATATGTATGAGGCTTTGAATATTTCATAACAGTGATGGCTGTGTTCACTTAAAGGCAGCTGCTTAAAGAAAAATTAAAATTCCAGAAAACACTTTGTCTTTCAACTCAGCATTATGTAATGTTTCAGGCTTGATACCCATTTTCTTTGAAGGCTTTTCCTACTGATAACATCAGAAGTGTCACCCAGGAAAGATGTTTCATCTAAAAAAAAGCGTTGTTGGGTCTTTTTGGTTTTGTTTTGTTTTCTTCTTTTATTCCACTGACAGATAATGAGTGTTAATGCTTCATCTGAAACAAAAAATGGTAGCTGAATTGGAAGAGTGCTGGGGTGGAGGGCACTGGGGAACACATTTGTGAGCCATCACACAAATTCTCAGAGAAGCCCAGGCAGAAATTCAGAACATCACATCTTAATAGAACATAATGTACTCCAGAAAGAGTAGAGATAATGTATCCTAATGTATTCAATATTTGCCTTTGATGTAAGCTTAAGTATTATTCCATATGTTTTACTCCATCACTAAATTAATTTGGGTTGGAAACCATCACACATTAATTATCAAATATGACTAGGCTCCAGCTCACTTGTTTTCCTAGGTTATTTGATGTCTGCTGTGAGATGGTTACATTGCAAAATTTTGTTTATAAGAGCTGTGGCTAACATGTTAACAGTGACTTTGCCAGTCTCACTAGCTATCAGGCACAAACACAGCTCAGCTGTCCATGGAGGAGACTGTATAGAAAGGGAAAGACCTGAGCCTCGTCAGACACTTTGCACTGGCACAGGATCTTCTTCAAAACAAAATAGAATAAATTAGAATCTATTTTCACAGGGAAAGAATCAACTAATTTGGACCAAACGTTTTCTATATTGCATGCCAATTACTGCAAGCAAATGCTTGAGTAAATAAGGCAGAAATTTATTTAAAAAAATATTCTCAGTGTCACAGACCACTTCCTGACCTAATGCTTTACTTCGTTTTGAACAGCTTTTATGTGAATTTTCAAGAACATTTTAAATAATAGATGTGCCATAATTACAGCCTGTGTTTCTTACGAGAGGGGGTTTTACTATTCAGATCTTGTCATTTTAAGATCAAAAGATTTCTATTTCAGAACTATCTTCCTTGCTGAGCTCTGGACAGACAGAATACTTTGTGAGTTGCCAGATCCGTAGCTGTTGTAAGCTCTATAACCATGAAACTAAAGACATGTTCCTGAAAAATCCTTTATTACACAAGCAGCTTATTGTCATATTACCCACGTTTTTTTAATAGAGAAGCCCACATTCCCTCTGAAAAAAATGTAGGGGCCATCTTGTGTGAGTGATACCAGAGGGTTTTTCATCTAAAGCCAACTATGAAAAAATTTGACCTAACAGTAGAATTTCAGTTTTTATCTACTTGCTTACTTAATCATGGACGTATGCAGTTTTTTGCAATGTTTCATCATGTCTGCTTGATCACCAGAGATCCCTGAATTACATGGTAAGAATACTTCTTTACAGTCAAAGAAACTAAGGGGAAAAATTTATGCTTTGATTTTTTAAAGCTTTTCTTTGTGAATTCATCATGATAAAGTAACAGTTCTATCAAAAACTAAAGGTTCATAAATCTAGACCCTGTTGTACAAAAAACAACTCATCCCATCTGCCTCATCAGTCAGACGGGGAGAACTTGCCCCTGCTCACAGGTAGGGGAGGCAGTGCTCAGATAGTGAGGAGACAGTATTCACAGCTAGTATTTGGCTGTTCAAATTCAAGGCTACATGACAAAAGCAGTCTGAGCACGGTAATGACAAAAATCACACAAATTCAGCCCAAATATTTTCAAGGGCAAAAATCTCTCAAGAAAGATAATTTTTCCTATTATGTGTCACTTCAAATGTTGTTAAGAAAACAGATTGCTTCCAAGTTGAGGCTCTGACAAAAGATATGTTTTGGGTAAGAATAGAGATGTATTAGTTCTACTTATGACCTGTCTCTAGTGATGTGCCAACCTTGAACCATTTGCTTATTCCTATTAAAACTCCTGCTAGCTTCACCTGAGGCTTTAATGGGACGTTTGTTTAAGGGGATACTGCTGCAGGAAAAAGTAGCCCATAAGCCTCCTCTTCCTGCAGCCACATCTTTTGACATCCCCTCAGCTGAGCTAGCAGCATCAGCTGTGCAGCTGAGTGACAGTGCAAATCAGGAGCAGATTCAAGCTGAAAGACATTTTCTCCCAAAAGGATTAATTCCCAGCTGCTCTGGTTCCCTGACCTAGTGCATCACAGTTCCTCAGCTTGGGCTGGCACAGAGCACAAGGTAGGGACGGGAGGGGGACTATTTCTGAGCAGCAATGAAACACCAAGCAAATCATGATCTTAGTGAAGATAGATCTGGAGCCTTTGATTGTAAAAATCATGACCTTAATGAATGGGAAAACCCTGTACAGTTCTGCATGGTTACTTTCTCACTGAGCTGAATTCTGCAGGCTTTTAATCACTTTTTACCAAAAATTCTGCAATCAATGAAATCTCACTGAAAGACAGGCAAGCTTGGTCCACTGAAACATAAAGCTTTAGAAGAAGGGTGAATGGCAAGGAAGGGGGGGAAGACATGATGATGGCAGAGGTACAATAATAAATTTTTAGAAGATCTTGAAAAATAAATCTGACCAAAATATTATGTAATGAACACCAGAATCTCATCTTGTAAGACAACGATTGGAATTAACTTTTACTTTTTTTTTATTGTCCTGATGGCCATCTGTTATCATTATTCCATTTCCCATTTAAAAAGCCTTCTCATCCTTAGCAGATGTTCAGTTTTTCTACGTGTATGTTCTGTAATTCCTCTCAGCTCTACTAACAGGCTTTGTACTCTCAGAACTACAAGTTTTCTTATATTGCCTCCACCGTGTCTGTAACATCTTCTTAACATTTGAATAAAAAGCTGCTGATGACTCCCTACTTTGAGAAAAACAGTATTCAAACATCCTAACAAAATAGCCTTTGCAGTTGTCCCTAATGGGCAGTGACTCTAATCCCTGGAGTCCCTATTCATTCTGAAATACAAAGTTGAAAGCCTTATTTAGCTTTACTATAACTCCTAGTTGTCACAAAAGAAATGGGTTGACTGTTCACATGGTAAGGAAAAATTTGAGCATGAGATATATATCTGATACTCCTCGCACTTGAACTGAAATACAGTTCTTCCGCTATTTTGTCTTGTATAATAGAAGTCAATGTGTGTGATTAGTGGTAAAACAAGTAAGGGAAGTATCACAGAATGCCATTTACATCCTGCCAGTCAAATGAACATAAAGGATGCATGCCTCCCATATGACAGCTAGAGGTATGAGAGGTCAAAAATTTGTATGGCATATATTGCAGTGCAACTGCTTCTTGACATTCATAAGTTTTCAGTTTTCTAAAATAGGCATGTACCTGTTTCCTTTAATATATCTGTTAGCATTTCCTCTTCCCCACCTCTAAATTCTCTCCTATTTTATAAAATAATCATACAGTTAGGCTTTGTACCAGTGGCTGGTAGAAGAAATAGAGGTAGAAACAGCAAAGGAAAGAAAATATGGATGTTTGCAATGGGTGGAGAATACGGATTAAACGAATACCCCAGTAAGACGAAACTCCTTAGAAAGGCAGCAGGTAAATGTGAGAAATGATTAGACTAAGGACACTCTCTCTTCCTGAAGACCCACTGACATACTAAAAGGAAAGATGTGCAGAGGTTGCTGTTTCACACAACACTGCCTGGTCAGAGACATTGGTATGTTCAATAGCACAACTACACGAGTGGGAGTCAGTCAGTGCTGCAGATTTCTGAGGAATACTGCCTCCTTGAAAGGAATATTCCAGGGGAATTTGAACCCAGCCCCAGAGGCATTGCATTCTTCCCTCGTTGCTGTCTAGCAATTAAGGTTCCTTCAAAACAACTTGCTCCCAGCCATCTGCATATCTTAGCTTCCTTATGTTTGCAAATTTGTCCTTCTCCTTTCTCTAATAGACTTGGTTTTGATTTTCTCAATAGCTAAAATAGCACAGCCTAAAACAAGTTTGGCACGATACAAGCTTCCTCTGCCCCGGTACTTGCTGGAAGGTTTCAGCCTCCCCACTTATTTCTGGATCTGTTTTTATCCCTGCTCCCACTCCCAGCAGGGGCATGAGGAAGGTCTGCAACCTGAGCAGAGCTTGGCTGAACACTCTAAGGAAGTGATGAGGACAGCAATTTTAGCCATGAATATCCTAATGAAGCTCCCGTGCTGACCTTACACACTTCCGATTAAGCAAATATGCAAATGTAAAGTAGTTCAGAGCTGGATTAGCATTCAAAGATTTTTAAAAAGCTACTGTGGCTACATGCAGAGTGACCTTTAGGCCTGCTCAAATCTGCTAGAATGCAGATGGGGAAAAGGAAAGACACTATAAAGACAGACTCCATCTTTTTCATATCTTGCAGCCACCATAAAATGGGCCACAGGAAGAAATGAATATCCATATCAAGGTTTTACAGCCGATCTCGCTATGGGGCGAGAAATTATTCTGCGTCATACCTGGGGATAGCTCTTCCAGTACTTTCCAAAACCAAAAGGTTAGCTCAACAGTTGGTTGGATCATAATCCTGCAGGTTTTGTACTTTAAAAGATGAAAACGGAAATCCAAATCTGGGTCTCAATGGTGCTACCAAAGCTCAGGGGGGATCAGGAAATCCAGGGGAAGTAAGAGATGTATCTCAGGGTCACAGAAGGGCCATTCTAGGCAACTCTCAGTGATCTGCTTTTTCTACTGGCTAGTATTCAGAAAGTGACTGTTAGGAGCAAACCCTTCAATTCCCATTAATTAGAGAAAACCTCTGTAATGAGGAGATACTCAATCAGCACTGTCAGGTGCTATGGTGTGTATATCACAATCCAATGGCCTGAGCTGTGGTTTTAAGACTGGATATCAAGATTCATGGATGCCTGACTCTCATCCTACTAAGAGGAGGGCCTCAATATGGAAAACCATGGGAAGAAAGAGGGTAAGAAGTACTGTGCCAGGATTAAATGTTAGAACCTTCTTTCTTTCAGCAAGTTTTCACGGCCATTTACAGTCAACTGCTCTCACTACAAACACACACCTTATTTCAAGGAACACAGCAGTGGAAGAGACCTCCTGAGTTCTCAAGACCTTGTGATTGCAAGGACCACATTATATTCTCCACTTCATAAATCAGGTATCCAGTTGCTGCTGTTCTCACTACATCCACTGAAAGCCTGTTCCAGAATGGGCTTCCCTTATGACTGGGAATTGCCTTCTAATTTCCAGGCTAAATGTATTCATAGCTACCTTTCACCCATTTGTTCTGAAACCTGATTTTGTCTAGTTACTTCCTAAGGCCTGTTTTGTATCAATGTATTTCTTTTCTTTCACTAAAAAATACTGCTTGAAAAGATATTTTAACAATGAACAATAACGAAACAGGAGAATACTATAAGCCAGCTGAGATTCTCTACTGGTATAAACTGGTCTGACTTTAATGCTAATGTGCATTGCCTAGGAATTTAAAAGAAACTGTTCATGTGTTTGTTTTCAGGTTAGACGTGAAAACAAACGTCTGTGCTAAAAGGCTATGAATATATCCATAGCAAACACATATGGAACTACACTTTCAGGTAACATTTCTGCCTTTTTTTTCTCAGAATGCTTTAAAAGAAAAACTGAACACTGAAAAAAATAGCTTTCCTATTCTGATTTCCTCTAATATTTTGTTGAAAACACTTCTTCGCTCCTGATCACATTATATCCCTGTGTCTTAATGTAGCATGTCTATTACTGTTTATATTCGCATCAGTCAAATACATATTTCTAAATTTTGAAGGTATTGTGGAATATATTTGTTTACCCAATGTTTATGCAGTTGGCAAGAAAGCATTGGTTTATTTTCTTGCTTTGGGGATAAAAAATAAGGATCAAAATGCTATAAAATGTTCACAATAATTTGTTCAAGTTACGGCTAAAATGCCTAAAAATCTTCTTTTATATCTTAGAGCAATCACTCGAATTTTTGACTCTACCAATTCTTTGCATGTGCTAGGCATTTTGGAAAGGTTCAAGTACTTATTTTCCAATACTATGATAAATCAAAGGAAAACAAAAACTTCGGCAAAGACAAAACCAAGAATATTTAAAACCAATAACATGAAGCTATAAGGGGAAGTAGAAATAATTCCATTTCTAATGATGATAGAGCACGTTTTTCCTGTGGTTTAATGCCCATCAAGTTTTATTTACAAAATAAAAATTCTTCATATTTTATGCCATTTTAAAATGACAGGCTTCGTATGGGCTCTGAGGCAAACTCTAAAACAGCACAGGCCGATTCAAAACCAGATCTGTGTCCTGCAAGAAAGCTGGCTGCTCTGTGCTTATCACAAAATGTGAAACTGAATTTTGTACCTTTACATGTAATTAGTCTTCGCACAGTAAATATCTTGCTTTATTTCTGCCCAATATGAGGAATACATATTGCAGCAGTGGGATAAATATGGCTTGATTGTGATATGAGTCCTTCTGCTTATGAAGTCTGCACATGGGAATCAAACGGTCCTTAATGAAAACAGCCTACACTTTAAGAAAGAAAAAAAAATCAACAGAGCTTTATGAGACATAATTGTGATCAATAGAAATTACTGTAATTCTGAGATACATTCTATAGGTTTTTAAAACATCCTTTAGTATTCTGTACTAAAGGCATAATTATACATTAAATTATAGCAGATGGCACCAGAAACCTGTAGAAGTATCATTTGTTAATATATTCTGCTGGGCTTATCCATCAAGGTAGTGCAAATTGGCATAAATTACACTTTCTTTTGGCTCTTTGGCATGTTGATTGCATTGTGTTACATTCTCTCAGGGCTCTACTCTATTCTTACCCTCTAAACTATGACTAAAAAGTCATCTTGCTTAAACTTAATTCAGGGACAGTGAAATCTTTGAATGTCAGAGCTAGAAAGCCCAATGGCTGGTACTAATCTTATACACAAGTCCACTCAGCTCATTTTCCTCCTGAACTAGTCACCCTGAAAAGGATAGGTTGCCAAGAAGAAAGACTGCAGAGAGACTTAAGGGAAAGAATGAAAACTGGAAGGGGAATCAGATCCAAGCAGATCCTTCCCATGCAAGTAAAGAAAGATGCAGGAAAGTCAGCATTTGGATCAGCTGTTTCTGATGGTGCAGGGCTGAGTTGAAGGTAAGAAGGGCTACGAGCAGTGTCACCACCATGTAGTGGTTCTTCTCTCAGGCAGAGGGTAGCCTTCCTTGTCAGAACAAATCTTGGACAGCCATGCTATCCAGCTACAGGATCAAATTTAGGCTAAGGTTTTGAAAATGGTCTGGTACACTTCATCAAACAGCTATGTGCCAGTAGCCTTCTGTGTTTGCAGGCAAGTAACTAAACTTCCCATTTCAAAGCCCCACAGCAGCAGAGGAAAAGAGCAATGCACTTGAACTGCAGAAACCTGCATGAGAGGTAACCATGTCTTGCTTTGTTCTTAGAGCCTTGCAAATAAGTCAGAGCTACCTCTCGGATGTCATATCTTCCAGGGGGAGGGCAGCCAGGGGAACACTGTAGCTGCTATTCAGAGTGAGAAAAACTGTGAATCAGGATAGTAAATTGTGGTGGGTTGACCCTGGCTGGGTGCCAGGCACCCACCAAAGCCACTCTAACACTCCCCCTCCTCAGCTGGACAAGGGAGACAAAATATAGCAAAAGGCCTTTCAGCCAAGATAAGGACAGGGAGAGATCACTCACCAATTACCGTCACGGGCAAAACAGACTTGACTTGGGGAAATCAGTTCATTACCAATCAAATCAGAGTAGGATTATGAGAAATAAAACCAAATCTTAAAAACACCTTTCCACCTCTCCCTTCTTCCCAGGCTCCACTTCACTCCTGATTTTCTTCTACCTCCTCCCCTCCAGCAACACAGGGGGACGGGGAATGGGGGTTGTGGTCAGTTCATCATTGTCTCTGCTGCTCCTTCCTCCTCAGGGGGAGGACTCCTCACACTCTTCCCCTGCTCCAGTACAGGTTCCCTCCCACAGGAGACAGTCTTCCACAAACTTCTCCAGCTTGGGTCCTTCCCATGGGCTGCAGTTCTTCACGAACTGCTCCAGCGTGGGTCCCTCCCACGGGGTGCAGTCCTTCAGGAACAGACTGCTCCAGCGTGGGTCCCCCATGGGGTCACAAGTCCTGCCAGCAAATCTGCTCCAGCGTGGGCTCTTCTCTCCACGGGGCCACAGGTCCTGCCAGGAGCCTGCTCCAGCACGGGCTTCCCACGGGGTCACAGCCTCCTTTGGGCATCCACCTGCTCCTGCGTGGGATCCTCCAGGGGTTGCAGGTGGATATCTGCTCCACCGCTAACCTCCATGGGCTGCAGGGGTCCAGCCTGCCTCACCATGGGCTTCACCATGGGCTGCTCTGGCACGGGCTGCTCTTCCCCGTCCTTCTTCACTGACCTTGGGATCTGCAGGGTTTTTCCTCTCACATATTCTCACTCCTCTGTCCGACTGCAGCTGCCCAGGGTTCCCCCGCCCCCATTCTTAAATACATTATCCCAGAAGCACTACCACCATTGTTGATTGTCTTGGCCTTGGCCAGCGGTGGGTCTGTCTTGGAGCCGGCTGGCACTGGCTCCATCGGACCTAGGGGAAGCTTCGAGCAGCTCCTCACAGAAGCCAACCCAGTAGCCACGTCCGNGCTACCAAAACGTTGCCACGCAGATCCAGTGCATAAATCCAGTTTGTCAGATCCAGTTAGCCTGGGAACAGTTACTCAGAGTAATGCTGAGGATCATTAAGCTGTAACGTACCGGTTGTCCAGCAGAGGGCAGCATTCGTATACGAAAAAGAAATGCACGTCGAACCAGTGGTTTCCGTGCACCTTTTTACAAAACCTGTGAATCTCAGCCTTTTCCCTTCTATTAGTTCATAGTTAAATGAACTAATCATCCAGTCCTGAACACAATAAAATACGGAAGAGTATTATATTAAAAACGTTAAGTCAAGATCTAAGATTACATCTTTAAATGAAAAATATCAGCAATGAAATAACTGAGATTCCAGAAGCAAAGTTGACTTGAACTCTCTCTATATCTTGCGTTCTGCATATCTTACAACACAGACAGTATTTATAACATTGATTACTGTGATGATTAAATGTAGACAGTTTAGGAATGGCTAAATCAATCAATTCCCAACTGGGGAGTGGGACCACAGTTCAGAAGGCGTTGAACGCACATGTGTGTGTATCTGTGTGTGGATAAAATCAATGAGACGATGAGTGTTTCAGCAGGCACATGCCTGAGCAGCTTTATTAAGTACTTCTAGGTCTTTGGCTTTTAAAAAGTGGAGTGGGGAAACAATCTATCCATGCAAAACCAGCTAAATTAGTATGAATCTTGGAGCCTAATTTTTTCCATTTTTTTTATCTTTGCAGTTTCATTCTTTCAGTAATCTAGTTGCATTAATATAGGGTATCTGCAAGAAATTTGCCCATGTTGAGAGGCTGAGCCACACTGGAGCTACTCTGCTTATCTGTGGTAGTCCTTCCTTCTAGCTTCTAGCTGTTCTTTTGTCTGAATTTATGTCTTTACAACATGATACTGCTTAACTTTGCAAACAGGGTGGTGCCATTCACTATAAAGATGCTGGAAGACAAGCAAGTGGCTTGGGCGTTCCAGTCACAATACAGAGATGATTAATATACAAGGTGGCTACCCTCTCCAAGAAGATGACAACTGTGATTAGGAGATCAAGAAAGAGTTTGGGAAGGGCTGCTACATAAACAGAAATTAAAGGGACTGCTGGAAGTAACAGCCATGTTTTAAGATGCTGAATTAACCTCTGGACTTCTAGAGTGCACCCATAACTCTGTGAGACACACCTGCTTTTCATAGGTGTAGTTCATGGTAACAGGTAGAACCTGACTGAGCAGAGAACAAATTTGTGAATTTTATGTCTGGTTTTGTGACACTGACTATCAGATTTACCGATCTTGTTGGTTTTGCCATACTGCAAAATTGTGACAAAACATGTAACCTGTGGAAGTGAGAATATAACATAAAATACATTTCTGTTCTGTGTCTTTTTGATAAAAAAGATATTGACATGAAAAACCCTCAAAAATTGAATTGCCTGTATAGGCAACCGTTCAGTGTTCAGAAAAATAAAGGTCTACACGCTTCTAGTTTATTTGCAAATCTTTATCTGAGCAAAAAAAATTCTGTTAATCCTGCTGAAAAACTAGGATTTAATAGTGAGTCAGTGATATTTTGTTCCTAATCCTGCAATACTAACTGTATTCATGGGATAAAAATACTGTTAATTTCAAGGTGAACAGTCTTGTAGAAGGGTTTGCAAAGCCAGGGCCTGAAGATGTATAGAAAGGGGAAATTAGAAGTTAATTGAAAAGAAAACAGATGTTAAAGGAAGGTGGGCAACAAAAAGATGCAGAAAGAAAAAGAGAAGAAAACAACGTATTAAAAAGGGGAGGGGAAAAAAGGATGGTATGAAATAAAGAAGACAAAGTTTTCTTTATATATATAGTGAAATTTAGACATTCTTCATAAATACATATATCTAGCTATGTAACTTAAAAAAACACATCCATTTTATTGCATTTTTCTGTTGAATATGATTATGTCTTAAGTGTATAGTATTTGTAATCTAATAATCTAAATAATTTTAAATCCCCCAGGAATGATAAAGTAAAACACTGCCTATTTGCTTCTTTCATACTCCAATGCTTCCTCCTTTTACTTCTTACTTTTCCTTGCACAATAACCCAGTTAAAAAAAAAAACAAAACCCAACAAAAAAAAAAAACCAGAAAAACTGACTGCTCAAATGTCAGCTTTTTTAAACCTGCAGGTGCATCTGCAACCCCAAACCCTCATCTGATTTAGTCCAATAAAAATAATAAGTGAAATCTTGCCCTGCCTACACCAAAACACCTGTGCGATCCAATGTGACCTTCCTTTTTTCTCCTGCTGTGATTCAAAGTTTCTTATACCTTCCCCAGGCCACCCAGCTGCCTTAATGACTCCATCCCATGCTGACATCTGGCTTCCCTCAAACCAACTTTCAGCTTGTTCTTTATCCTTCTTTTCAGATGCTCTGGGGCCCCGCACCTCAGAGCCCTCTCATCTACATTCCAGCGCACAGGGTACAAACGCCCTCTCTTGTCTTGTGCTCCTCCTGTTCCCAAGCCACTTCACCTACCCTGTCACCTCCTTTGTCTTACCATCCTTGGAGTATAAGCTCTCAGAGGCCTAGTGTGTTTTCTTTCTTACTAACCTGTACAGCATTAAGAAAAGTGATATCTGGATCCTTGGTAAAGGTTCCTAGATATTATTGTGATAGTACAAACTGGGAAAATGTAGAAAGTTCTTCTTTCAGAGTCTACAGTTAGCAAAGGATGAATACGTTCATCCTTGTAAGTGATATGTTCATTCATGTAAGTGCTGGAGTCATATAAATTAGGCTAATTCACTTCAGTTATACTTAAGTATTTGTCGGACTGCAGCTACATTTGAACTGAGAGCTCTACCTTCAACAATTATCATAAACACCTATGTGTTGCTACAGGGGAAAACTTAAGATAATATACAATCTGTTATAGATAATAGGATTGAGAATGTTCCCAGTCCAAAATTCTGAGGCATCCAAGGAAAAAACATCTGAAAGAAAAATATGCAGTTACTCCCCCAACACACCCACCCCTGCAAAGGAATACAAAGCTCAAGAATCCTGACAATTCAAAGGAAAAAACTGTGTTGGAATTGGTATACTGCGTGAGGCTGGCCACACATCCCAACTGCAGAAAACTCCACAGATGTTTGTTAAGCTTGCCACATAGAAGGCTTATCAAAATTTTTGCTAAGTAGAGGATGATTTAAACCTTGAAGCACAAACCCCTTTAAGAGACAGAAATAACAAAGTGAAAAACAGAATTAAGAAACTCCAGTATACATGCAGAAAAACCTATTCCAGCAGAAAAGGAGAGAAAAAGAAATGAACTCCTCTGATGAACGCATTTGCTGTTCTTTGCAGAGTACTTTGCAAGAAATACAGGATCTTATGCTGTTCACAAAGGCTCCATACCCAGTGAAGGACATGGCTTTATTGATATCTTGTTTTTACTTTCACCTCAGTAATGGCAGAGATTGTATCAGAAAGTTTTAAAAGCAAAATAGAGGTTAGATCCATTTTCGATACTCTAAATTAAAAGAATAAATGAATCACCCAACTGTAGTTAATGGGCAATTAACATAATTCTGGTCCGGTGTAGCTGAAAGATAATGAAAAAGCTGATTGCAAATGAACCAGCAGTAATGTGGGAGGTCATAATAGTCCCATAACTCTGAATGAGAAACCAATTTCTCCTCTAACACTAGATGCTTTGATTGGTGAAGGGCTTTATCATACTATGAAATTTGCCCGTGATAGTACGAGACATAAAAAAAAAGGTTCTGCTGTGTAAAGGGTGGATGGCTTACAGAACAGGTACCCTGAGCAACTGCATGAGCCTGTACTAGCTGTCATAAACTAGAGGGTAATTAGGAGTGCTGTGGTGAATAGAGAGGAGAGAGGCATATATCTGAGTAATGAGTTCACAACTGTACTACAGCAGGGCAACAACCCACCAGGGGAAATGCAGCAGGGTGTCAGACTGTTCCAGCCTGGAGACTGGATGTGCTGATGCCCTCTATCTTGGCCCACCTGCTGGAGACGGCGTAATCTCTTCTTTGTGCTCAATTTGTTCTTAGTTAAGGAAGGGGTAATGGGGTGGGATGTATTCCACCCACAATGCTTTTCTCTTCTCTCCACTTACCATCTATGTCCTGATCCTATTAAAACTTAAGATCTTGTTCAGCAAACTGTCATCAGATAAAGTAAATTACATTTAATGCTAGTGGTAATGCTCTCAAAATCAAGAGAACAATTGTGTCTAGGGCAAGGACCGCCTCTTTCCCTAGAATTTTAAGTAAATCTATATTTAGCCCTTTTGTGGCTTTTGAGGGGGAAAGAAGGCAATCATGTTAGAACACTGCAATGGTAAATGGATCTATGTCCTAGCAGCAGATGGCACATAATAGGGTGCAGACATACAGAAAAAAAGAACTAATCCTCCAAACTGTATTTTTTTTCTTGGCATTTTTCATCACTGTTCCTGTGTCTATTTCTATGAATAAAATGATGGTATATTTAACAGAGAGGACTTAATCCTAGTGCTAAACTTATATCATGACAAATCAATAGGTTATTGCTGCATTATGCAAAATGGAAAAAGTAAATAGATAGTGCTTAATACTCAGAAATATTTAGCATAACACTTGGGGTGCATGGATTATAAACGACCTTTTTAGGTAGATTTTTACATCACCTTTTGCACCACTGCCTTATTGCTAAACTGGGAGGTAACAGAAATCACTAAGTCATTTGAGATGACTTAATCTTCTTGCTGTGTAAGGATGCATGCAACTCTGACATGGAATCACGGGCACACGTGCCCCCAAGCAGTGAGTGCTATAGTAGATACCAGTAGCTCCTTGACCCTGACTAGAATATCCATTTTTGTGGCATCCATAATGTAGTAGAGTACTGGGTTCAACATGGAAAACGCATATACACCAAGTAACTTATTACTAGACCTCCTGCCCAGTCATCCAAACAAACACCTCTCAGATAAAGTTTAAAGAAAGGTTTGTTGGAATAACTCTGAATACACCATGGTTGTTTACTCAGAAAATTAGTAATAGCCTAAGAAAGAGCAGGTAATAACGTTAATCCACTTGGGAAAGTCAATATGGCTTTTACAATGAAGAGCCTTGCCTTCCAAATTTTACTGGAGTTCTCTAAAGAGATCAACATGTATGTGGATGGTGTTAATTTAGTTGCCGTAATCTACCTGGATTTCCAAAGGTCTTCTAAAAAATCCTTCACGAAAGGTTTTAAGTAAGCTGAGCAGTAATGGGATAAAGGGAAAGGTCCCTGCTTGGATAAGTAACTGGTTAAAGGATAGGACACAGAGAAGAAAACTGAATGGGTAGTTTTTGCAACAGTGTTCCACCCTTGGAGTTCCAGGGGGATCTATGCTGGCACCTGGGATAGTCAATATATTCATAAATGATTTGGGAAAGTAGGTGAGCAGGGAGTTGAGGAAGTTTGACGATGATACAGCGTTATTCAAGATATCAAGGACAAGCAGTGACCAAAAAAATCCTACAGAGGAACCTTATAAGGCTGAGTGGCTGGGCAATTAAATGACAAATGAAATTCACTGTAGATAAATGGAAAGCAATGCACATGGGAAAAACAATTCTAACTCCACATATTAATATGATGGAGTTGATCATTACTACTTAGGAGATAGATCTGGAGTTATGATAGATAGTCCTATGAAAATGTCAACCTGATGCTTAATAGCAGTCAAGAAGGCAAGTCAAATGTTAGAAAATATTAGGAAATAAATGGAGAACAAAACAAAGAACATCACTCTGCTGCTATAGAAAATCATCACTCAACTCCACATCGAATACTGTGTGCCGAATACCATCTGGTCCCCTTCTTTCAAAAAGGATACAGGTGAAACAGAAAGTTTAAGAGGAAAGCAACAAAGATGATCAAAGCTGCAGAGCAGCCTTCATATTAAGAAAAGCTACTCAGCAACTACAACAGGAGATGCTAGCACGCTTTGTCCTGGAAAAAGGATGACCTGTAAGAATCTGATAGAAGTCTGAGAAATCATGGACACAACAAAGGATGGAACTTGACCCTCCCCACATGAGAACTGGGGAACATCAAAAGAAGGTAAGAAGAATGAGGATTCAAAACAAACAAAAGTGTTTCTTTGTAGAATAGGTGGTAGACGTGTGAAAATCATTGTCTCATGATACTGTGGATGCATGGACTAAAATGGGAAACTAGACAAGTAGATCAATCACCTATTGAGAGTTCCCAAAAATGCAGAGACTACATCTATTCAGGATGAACATAGCTGGAGTCCAGGAGAGCAGCAAGAGAAAGTATCATGCAGAGAGAGGTGCTGGGCTAGATGGGCCTTTGGTCTTACTAGTAATGACTCTTAATACGATCTTACATTCTTCTAACAGATTGCCACCTCTGGGATATTCAAAATGTGGTTGACTGACTAAGATGAGGGAGGAAAGATGAGGGAGGAAAGATGAGGGAATGAATAACACATGTGTTATAGAATTCAAACAAATGGTAGGTATCTCAAACTTTATGTCAATACAGATTAAGGATAACTAGTAGCTGGCAGAAGGCAATGCACACTTTGCAGAAGTAGGCCCTTTAAGAAAATTATATAGCTTCACATATTTCTTCTTAACTCAGATGAATCAATCTCTTTATTTTCTTTGATTACTTTAACAGGACATTTCTTATACCAGAGAGAGACACTTTTCCTCCTTCTACTCTCAAATGAATTATGACACAGATCACCTTATCTAATGACCTGGGACAATTTGCCAGGCTCTCCCATAATCTTCCCGTGTAGTTGCTACCTTAAAGAAATATTTATACTTTGTTCACTATAATGAAATCTGAATGATTTCAGATAATGAAGCCAACTGGGAAAGAAGAAAAGGATCTAAATTTGAAAGAAGCTGGGGAGGGGGGGAGCTATATAAAAGACACTTAAATACATTGCTATAAAGATGGCATCACCAGATGGAGCTGTTACTTACACTCTTCTAAATTCTCCTTCTTTGATTGCAAGGATCCTCTCAATTTTAAGACCTTATATATTGCATAATTTTTTGAAATAATGTCTATGCTCTGGACTATGACAAGCAGC